>KK121368.1:114405-156375 GCA_000611955.2 Stegodyphus mimosarum | reverse complement strand
AAGACTAATAGTTCTTTTGATACAATTGGCAAACATTAACATGTCGAACTGTGTGTATAATATGTGTATTATATAATACGAGAGAGAGAGAAGGAGGTGATGAGAAAACAGAAAATAAGGAAATAAATGGAAATAACGAAATGTTCAGATAACATAAATAAGGATTGTTATCGAATGCAATGCACAGATATATACACTCACTAAGGACATCCAGGATCTTCGAAGTATCAGCTGCCATGACTTTTTATCATCTGATTCGAAATATTGGTGCAAGACGCCGTTCCGAATCAGTCACACAGAGCCTTATTTTGTCGCAGGCTATAGGTCAAAATCTCCTTCCAAGTAGGTTTCCTGTTTAAAGACACCATTAATTCAATTATGGGTTTTAAGGTCGCCACCTTCCAACTGGTCTTTTCTGACTTTCGTATTTCGTAACTCCATAGGTCTGGTTTAGAAGTTGTTCAATTCGTAACTTAATGTACAACCGGATTAAAACACTCCTACTTCCCTTCGACCCTGGAACAATATCGGCAGCTTTCTGGGCACGGTCTTCTAGACAACATTTGCGTGTGATGATCCCTTCCGATGACGGATAGCTATGTCCTTTGAGGCTGAATGTAGTTCGTTATGTTTAAAGTAAAAGGAAAAAATTTATTTCCTTAGAAAGCCCAATCCGAATTTGCAAGGATCTGTATTATCTGCCACAAATGCCATGTGATGGTAGGCGGCACTTCGAAACATGATGTTTGCGTTCAACTTCCCACCAATTTCGATTTTATCACCAGACAGTCTGGAGGGTAATGCAGGAAGGCGTCCAAATGAGTTTAAACTGTTGAGCTAAATCTTTCCTGATGATGGTAACATATGCTCCAGTATCGATGGTTATATTGCAAGTATTGGCTCCTGAATCCATGGTCGTATTGCAAGGAACACCATTGATATGTCCCATAATGAAGAGTCCATTACTGCCACCACTCATTGCAGAAATCAGAAGCGTTTTAAAATGGGGCTTCTGATTATCTGGCAATTGCTGCTTGAAATGGCCGCTAATTTGTTCCCTATGTCCTTGCTTGGGAGTAGATTTATTTCCCGTCAGTTGGGGTGTTTTGCAACTCCCTCATACGTGGTCTTCACCACCGCAGTTAAGAATCGTTTTTTCGCCCTTCCTGTTCCTCACCAAGGCATTGACTTGCTTGGTCATATCATCTAGACGAACAGTCAGTTGATCCACTGGCTCCTGGACATGAGCAGCTCTGATTGGGTCACAGTCTCTACGAGTTGCCCGCTGGGCTACCTGGAATTTCATGGCATACACCAAAGCGTTTTTCAAATTGTCGACATCCACCATTCGCAGAGCTTTCTTTATTTCAGGTTCCCGGATGCCATCGATGAAATAATGCAGGAAGAGGATTCCTTGTTTCTGTCGGGCACACCTAAAAGGCGAGATGAGGCAGT
Organism: Stegodyphus mimosarum; assembly: GCA_000611955.2. Taxonomy (NCBI): domain Eukaryota; kingdom Metazoa; phylum Arthropoda; class Arachnida; order Araneae; family Eresidae; genus Stegodyphus; species Stegodyphus mimosarum. The sequence goes on along the minus strand of KK121368.1, from coordinate 154,920 downwards.
TCTTCAACATGCGTGGCAGGCTACTGATGTGTTCGCGTCTGTCGCGAGATTTAAACTGAAACCTGCTATAGTCTTTTAAACACTTCTCACCAAAGCGCAGCTCCAATGCACCGGATAGAGCTTTGAAGTCTAGCCTCTGGTTTCTGGACAGAGTTTGAAGAATATCACTGGGTCTGCTCTCAGAGATGAAGTGAAATGGCAGGCCTTAGCTCTAGAGTCTCACCCATACACGTCCGCCACTGTAGAAAATTGTGCCTTATATAATTGTCAAGAGGTCTTACCATCATATGGGGATAGATTTAGAGAGGACGAGGAGGCATGGGTCAAAATTTAGAGCAACCAGAACTGTTTTCTGTCGTCCCTATAAATTTCTTTAAGGTATCAACTTCTTTGGCGAACGCAAAAATCTGTCATCAATTTGTTGTTTGATTTATTGTTGGACGGCAAAATCTCTTTGTTGTTCCACCACAGAAGCTCTTTTCTGAATTGCTCAAATTTCGTCTTCAACCGTGTCTATTTTCCCTTCTATAGCCTCGAATTTTTTTCTGTTATGCAGGTCACTTTCACGTTTCATTTCCTCTTGACCTTCAATTTTTTTTCGAATAGTTTCTCTCTTTTTAGCAGATTCTTGATCAGCTTCCATTTTTTCTTGAACATTTTTCATTTCTTCTTTAACTGAGTTGACTGCCCTTTCCATCTCTTCGATGACTGCAGCAAAGGCAGTCGCGAGCTATCTTAGTTGCTCATCCACTGCTCTTGTTACCGGCATTCAACCCGACTTCCGACAGCAAAAAGTGTTCCGCGCGTACGGGGTCCGTAATACATTGAATGCACACAGTTCTGATCATTAGGTTGGTAAAATTTATTTTAACAAAAGGAACCGTTTAGAATTCTGGAACTTGCCACAGAAATAGCCGTGCAGGTATTCACAGTATCACAGAGTGCAATCAGTAGTTGCATTTCAAACTGCTAAGGATGTTAAATACAACGCAAGCAAAGAGCATCTAAAAGGCGAACTTTCAACACTCTGACCTAATAATTCACAACAACTCAGGGAGATGCTCTCTCCGGCCTTATATAGTTTTCACTCGGCTTTCGAGATATCTGTAGTACTTTCTGCTTCTTGTAATTATTATAAGGAATATGAGGACCGAATTGCAGTTCCAACTACACAGAACGTCAACTACAGTTGTTCAATTACTATGCCTAGAACGGTAATACAGAGAACGGACCAAACTGTTGCCAAATGGTCACTGAGTTTGGCGGTTTCTCATCAAATTTGACGACTAATTTTTTGTCGCTAAAACTGTTGCCAGCTTGGCGATTAGCGAGATAGCCATTTACTCAGTGTTAAATAGGCTTGCCTCTGTATTCTTACTTTTCAGGAAAGCTTCGCTCCATTAGATTTTTGTGTTTGATTATGCAAAAGAAATACAACAATGTCATGCGCATAACTTCAATAAAATTATCTATCTATGTACTATATTATAGCTATAGTTCGAAACTATATTTATAGCTATTTTATAAAATTTAGATGATATTGAAAATATACACATCAGACAGTAGTAGAAATGACAGAAAATAGTACAGGACAAATAATATTTTAACATATTAAATGAGAAAGATAAAGAGCGAAAGGAGGTAAGAAACAGAAAGAAGAGAGAATCAAGAAATCAATGTTGTAAAAAAGAGGGAGTAGGGAAGAGATAAAGTAAGAAAAATAATATAAGAATAATATAATAGTTAAGGAAAGAAAGTAATAAAGAATAGATTATAAATAATCCAGGTAGGATAAATTAAGAGAATTAATAAAATATAGAATACATTACAATATCATAATAAAAACATATTACTATTATATAATAGAATATTTAAAGAAAAAGATGAGTTTAAAAGTAGACTATAAAACTAAAATAATATTAAATAAAATATGTATAAATGAAGTATTAATAATAAAAAGATAACTAATAAAATAGTAACATAAAAAAGTAATAAAATGATAAAACAGTAGTATAGTAATAATAATAAAGATAATATAAATAAAAGGATAGAGAAAGGGAAGAAGACACGAGTTAATTAATAGAATCAATTTAAAATGTTTTGAAAAGGACGTTGTTTTGGATTACCGGATTAAATATATTGTTGCGTGTATAAGGTTTCGTAATGGATTCAATGCATAAGTCGTTAAAAATTTAATAAAATTTATTCTTTTCACAAGAAATAAAGCAAAATGCTGAAATATTTCCTAAGAGAAATTCGTACAATATAACAATATCTCAAACCTTAAACAGAACTCAATTCAAAACAGAAAAATTTAATTCAATCTCACAGCGATTTCGTACAATCAAGCTGTTAAGAAGACACTTACACAAAATAATCATGAATACTTATTTGCCGCCTATAACTCTTTATTGAAAACTTAATACTCAACTCAGTACTCTCACACACAGCGTCTCTCCGCCCAAAGGGCTCACACCGTCTCTATTACTTCTCTCTGCTCGGGGGCGCTGCTGCTAGTTGAGCATGCGCAAACATGCCCCCCGGCATTGAAATGTTTATGAAACATTCAATCACTAAATTGTATGAGAAATTTCATAGTAGTTTGAAATTATAACACTAAAAATTCAATAACGTAACTATGTAAGCATAGCACTTTAACCATAATACAATACATAACACAAGATATAATTTTCATTGAAAATTCACATATGCACACTACAAAAGAATTTCACTTATACACACAATTCTCAGTCGGGCATAGGTAAGACACAGATTTTGGAAATACATCTCTTAAATATACCTGCTTTAGTTTTAATTTTAACAACCCGAATTTTTTTATCATCACCATAATACACATCAATTATTCAACCTACAACCCATTTGTGAGTAGGTACATTATTCTCTACCAATAACACTAAGTCTCCTATATGAATATTACCTTTTTCAATGGTTACGATATCTTATAAAAAATGGACCGCAGAAGTCCACACCACTACAATTGAAAGGATAACCTGGTACAACTCTGTCTGATGGGAGATTTCCCATTATTTGTTTACGCACAACTGGTTTGTTTTTAAAACATACAATACAATCATGTACAACTTTACGACAAATAGATTGACCATTTAATGGCCAGAACTTTTCGCGCGTGTGACTCAAAAATGCACTTGCACCAACATGCAAATATTTTTTGTGATAATGTTGAATAACTAATAATGTAAATTTGTCACCTTTAGGTAATATTGCCGGATGTTTAGCAAAGTAAGTAAGATTTGCCTTACCTAAACGGCCTCCTACTCTGAGAACTGAATCAGAATCCAGGAAAGGATTCAGATTATTTAACTTACTTTTATGTAAGACCGTTCCGTGACGTAGTAATTGGTGGATGTCATCACCAAAGCATTCATTTTGAGTTTCTCGTATCAGGAACAATTCTGCTTTGACCATTTTCTGCACGTTAATTGGTCCTGATAATCTTTCTAAGGGCTTTTTCAAATTATTCACAAACCTGAAAATATAACTAACAACACGTAAAATAGTTATATAACTATTATTCAATTTAAGTAAACTATGTAAAAAATTGTTCACAGTCACATTCAACATTGGTAAAATGTCTTTAGAGTCTTTATGAGATGAGGTTTTAAGTTCGGCACTGAACTCTTTACCTTTATCTGAGGTAGTTACCGTCCGAATTGGATAGTCACTGTCCACCAGAAACGCTGGACCACACCACCACAACTTGTGATGTACTAACTTATCTGGATCTACACCTCGTGACAGGAGATCTGCCGGATTCTGATCCGATGTCACATGATGCCATTGTTGAGCAGATGAAAGCTTGAATTGTGGCCACTCTATGCTGACAAAAGTCTTTTGAACAAAAGTCTTAAGGTCCACAGGTTCCCTTTGTATCCATGCAAGAACTATCATTGAATCGCTCCAGTAGTAGACATGAGTTACTGCTAATTTCAAGGCAGTAAGGACTTTTTTTCACTAACTTTGTTAATAAGACAGCGGCACATAGCTCAAGCCTAGGAATTGTTAGGCTTTTAAGGGGAGCAACTCTTGACTTACTCGTAATTAATCTTACTAATGTTCTCCCAGAAGAATCGCTGGATTTGCAATAAACAGCTGCTCCAAAACAACGTTCAGAAGCGTCGGCAAAACCATGGATCTCAACAGTTTTAGCTTGATCAACCACTATACTTCTGTCAATATCGATGTTATTTATGCTCTCTAGTGTCACCAGAAATTGATGCCATTCCTGATTTTCCTCAACAGGAAGTCTATCACTCCAGTCAATTTTAAGACGCCACAGCTTCTGCATAAAAATCTTTGCTTTCGCTATAACCGGACCAAGAAGACCCAAAGGATCAAATATTCTGGCAATAGAAGATAAGACACATCTCTTAGTGTACGCTGCACTAAGCTCTACTTTCACCCTAAAGGAAAAGCAATCCTTTATTGGTCTCCATGACATGCCCAAAGTTTTTGTTTCAACTGAATCTGAGAAATTATATTTTTCTCGGTTTAGAGAAAGTTCAGAATGATTTGCACACCATTTATGCATATGCATGCCTGCTCTTTGCAAAATCGCTATAAGCTGCCGTTGTAACTCTTTGGCTTCCTTTAACGTTGCAGCTCCGCATAACACATCATCCATATAGAAATTTTCGCGTAACACAGGTGCTGCCATTGGAAAATTACTTTTCTCATCTAACGAAAGCTGTTTTAGTGTCCTCATTGCTAAGAAGGGAGCACTGACCATGCCATATGTAACTGTTGCCAGTTCATAGGTTTTTGGTGTCTCATTAGCACTATCACTCCACAAGATTCTTTGAAGGTTATGTTGACTTTCATCTATCAGTATCATTCTATACATCTGTTTCACATCGGCAGTCAAAGCATATACGTGAATTCTAAATCCGATAATTATCGAGAATAAATCTTGTTGAATAACGCCACCGTTATACTGGAGAGAATTGAGTGAAATGCCGTTAGTTGTTAAACTTGAACAGTTAAACACGACTCTTAATTTAGTACTAGTTTTTTCGGGTTTATATACTGCATGATGTGTTGCATAGTATGTTACTTCAGGTTCTTTCTCTTCTTTAACTTCCTTCATATGTCCTAGTTCAATATACTCATGAATGAAATCACGATATAAAGAGAGATAATTTGAATCTCTTGACAAGCGAGTCCACAGCGATCTGAGTTTTTTAAGAGCAATATCCCTAGAATGACCTAAACACGAAGGATCATCTTTAAGGGGCATTGTTACCACATATCTCCCTTCCTCATTTCTCCAGTGCGTTCGCACAAAATGTTCCTCACATATAGAATTTTCTTTTCCTTTCGTTAATTCTAGATCTACACTTTCAATTTCCCAAAAATTTTTTAATGTCGTATTTAAATCCTCCTCCTGTATGAATCCGCAATGTATCTTAGTCTCATTTACTTGATTTACCCTTCCACTCGCGACATATCCAAACACTGTATTTTGTAAAAGCAATTTTGAATTTTGCGCATAAATTTGTCCTGGTCTCAATAATTCATAGAATATCTCTGCACCTAACAACATATCAATTTTCCCTGGGATATTAAAACTGTGATCAGCTAATGGTAATAAGCCTGAAACTTCAATATTTACATTGAGTACCTGATGTGGTATAAGATCTGTAATTTTTTTTACTACGAGGAAATTTATCTCTTTCTCAAAACTCCTGTTTTTATTGGTGTAACGCGACCCTTCACTACCATGGATGACTCTTTTAAAAACGATAAAAATGTATATTTTTTTTTTTTTTTTTATCCTTAACGATTCAAAACTTTCTGGTTTTATAAACATTACTGAGAGCCTGAGTCCAATTTGCTTTCCAAATCAACACATTTAATACCGTAAGATCCCCAATACGTAAGGACATGAGTAATGTAAGCAACACTTACTAAAAGAGAAATCAGAGGGATAAAAAGAAGCTTTATTGAAAAAGTAGCATGGAGCACAATGAGACTGAAGGCCGAAACATCCCTGTGATGGGTGTCCAGCAAGAAACATCCGGTCTTTAATAGGGAATATGATCTCCCCTGACTGCTAGGCAGGTTTCACATCATTTGTGCATGCTGGATATGTGGTTGTTAATGATCTGTTGAGACATTGCTGCTCGTTCCTCTTGTAGAACCAATCGCAGTTTCAGAATCGTTACTGGCGATAAGTTACGTGCTGCCACGGGTCTCCCTAGTAAGTTCCGTACATGCTTGACGGGATTTAGATCCAGAGACCTTGCCGACCAATCCATGTGTTCAATATCTTCACTCTCCAACAGCTCTTCGACAGTAACTGTACGATGAGGTGGAGAGTTGTCGTCCATGAAGAGGAACTGAGGACCCATAGCCCTTGTGAAAAGACGCATGTAAGGAAGAAGAACCTCGTTACAATAGCAGTCCCAGGTGACGAACCTCCTTGGGAGATATGAAGGTCGGTCCGGCTACCAAGCATTATGTCTGCTCGAACGAGAACTCCGCGACCTCCAAAACAGTCCCTTTTGATGATGTTGAAGGGGTTATTGCGTGTTCCCCGCTCTGTCCAGATGTGTATGTGTCTAGAATCGCAACTCAGACTAAATCTGTTCTCATCTGTAAAGAGTACTCGTTCCCATTCATTGTCTCTCCAATTCCGGTGTTCCCGGCAGCACAGAGAAAGCCTTTTCCGATGGACAGGCGTTAGAGGTACACACCGTACAGGGCGTCGTGCAAACAGACCACCACCATCCAGTCTTCTGGCCACGGTAAAACGTGATATGGTCGTCCAGTCGCCTGTGTCGTATGTCTAGCGATTTCTCCCGCTGTCTGCCGCCTGTTTCTTCTGGCCTTTAAGGCAATATACCGGTCATCTGTGGGTGTGGTTCCTCGTGGACGACCACTACTAAACCCCCGGATAGCTGTTCCTGTAGTTTGAAATTGTCTCCAAAGTCGTGAAACGATGCTGTCAGCAATAAAGAACTCTGCAGCCACACTTGTCACACTGCGGCCTTCCTCCAACTTCCCAATGACTCGACCTCGGGTAAAAGCATCCAGATGTCGTCTAACAGATTCATTATTCGCCATTTCTCACTGAGGCAGCAACTCGGTGTGATTTTAACTGCTATACGGCGTGAAATCTCTTTGCCAGAAATACTGATCTTACACCGACAACATGCTTTATACTACTCAGACACTCCCCCATTACGTCTACTTGCATATCTGCGCATGTGCTACCGTACATCACCTTACTTAATCTCATGATTGGTCTTTCTGTCCGCTCTGCCTCTTCGTTCAGCTGATACGCTAATTTTTTGACTTCGTCCTTAATTTTTGCACACCAGTGTACATCTCGCCTCTTCCCACTGCGAGCTCTTATTTTTAATTATTGCTCGAACTGTACTCAGTAGAACATTTTTTGCGTTAGCTCTTTCAAAATTAGAGGCGACGACAGATTTGTTTATGTCTGACTTCTGCATAGAGAGAGGGGGAAATGCATTTTCGCCAATTTGATTCCCGCTTGCGGTTTGCAGTTCAAGGACATTCGAAGGAGTCCTAAGATCGGGCTTATTTTTATTTTGTCTAGAAAAATGAATTAATTTATTATGTGGCTTGCCACAGAAGCAATTTCTTGCACTACATTCAGGGGACAAACATTTGAAACATACCTTATTTATTTTAACCACCTCTACTCTTTCCGGAACCGAAAGTTTTTTAAACTGCGGACATGAATTTAAAGTGTGGGTTTCATTATTTTTACACAAATTACATTTAACACTTTTTTCTTCTGATAAAAACACATTCGATAGCTTTCTCTGAAAACGCGAATTCTGAAACTTTTGCTGTTTCTGACTTTCATGCCGTTTACTTTCGTTCCCGTTAGAAGGTTTCGTATGCAAATTATATTCACTTTTACCTTTACCCTTCGATGTTAAATAAATGTCACATTCTCGTCCTAGCTGTTGTGGTTTTAAAATACGATTCTCCTTGTTTAATTGCTGTATGTGTCATCAATTCGCGATCAAGTGAACCGAATATTTTATCTGAGACAATTAATTCACACAATGACTTAAAATCACTTACTTTACGCAACTGACAATAATACTCGAATGTAGCACTCAATCTTGACGCAAATTGCACATAACTCTCTGAATGTAATTTTTGCGCTCTTTGAAAACTGTTTAAACACTCTTGTGGCGTAGGTTGAAATTCTTTCAACATTATTGTTTTAAGCTTATCATAACTGCACAAGTCTTCTTCAGTTAAATAAACCATTAAATTATTCGCTCTTTCACCCAGAATATTTAAAAGAATTTCGATTTTAGCTCATCGGCCACATTTTATGTTTTAAACGCTTTCTCAAGGGACTGGAAAAAAAGATTAAAAAACTCTACTCTAGAGGGTACTAAGATACATAGTGTTTTAATACTCTTAATTAAATTTTCTAAACTATCCTTTGATGGTTCTACTATCGAAAGCGACGCATTTTGAGGCAAATCCCTTCGCATACTAGCGACCTGAAGTTCTTTCTCCAGTTGGGCTAGTTTGATTTTCTCCAACTCTAGCTTAGTTTCGGTTTCGGCTTTGCGTTTCTTTCTTCCTCAAGCACATAATCAACTACGCTTTTTACTAACTCAGGATCGATTTTGAAAACCTCACTAGTCTCTATCAACTTCTTTAAATCAACAATTTTCGCGTCTTCCGCGATGGTTAAACCTAACTCCACAGCGACGAGTTTTAATTCGTCTTTTCTTAATTTGGCAATTACTGACATATTTTAAAGTATAAATAAATCTAAATAAGGAAATTGCTCTCACCTCAAATCACTGGGATCGCTGAATCGCTTTAGGAATTCGATAGCAATCGTCACCCTCAATCCATAAGCATTTAGCTATACTCTTTCACTTTAATTCATAGGTCTCCGGAACCTCCGTGACGGACCATGTTAAGAAGACACTTACACAAAATAATCATGAATACTTTGCCGCCTATAACTCTTTATTGAAAACTTAATACTCAACTCAGTACTCACACACACAGCGGATCTCCGTCCAAAGGGCTCACACCGTCTCTATTGCCGCTCTCCGCTCGGGGGCGCTGCTGCTAGTTGAGCATGCGCAAACACAAGCACAGCATTAAGTAAACATACAGTTCGCTCTTAAACCTACAGCAATTGAGCTGAGGTGTTCTAATTCGGCTTTTATAAGCTTTTTAATTATTCACGAGAATATTCTGGTAAAATCTATTTTCTTGATTTTTCTCGATGGCAACAGCAATTACAAGATATTTATTTATTAAATATTAAATGCACGCGCTCTTGCATTTTCACATTTCCGACTTAGCTTTCTCTTCACATTCGTCTGCATTGTACGAGAGAATAAACAATTTGAATTACAATTCTAAATAAATAGCTAAATAAATACAAAATCCGTACCAATATAATAAATATATTAGATATCTTCACTTATGTAATATTTATTATAAGAATTAAAATGATCGACATGGGAATTGTATAAAATCGAATAGAGCGAAAAATAATAATGAAATTTAAAAGTTAATCTTTTGAAAAATTTAAGAAATCAAAATCTAACAATGATGCTGATGTATGATAAATGTAATTTAATGCTTTTTCTATAATCAAGTGGATCAAACCTTGACTAGTGCATTCTATATGAAGAATCTGTTGAAGAAGTGGAAATATCGTATGGCTATAAGGAGGACTTTGAGAGATAGAGTATTATAAAATAATTATAAAGTTAATTTTGGTAGACTAAAAAAGATGTCCTTTAGAAGAAAATATTTCAGAATGACGATGAAGCATATGGTAGAAATCTGATATGTAAAAGAAGTCTAATTCTGTGTTGCTTTCAAATAATCACAATTTGAAGAAATATAGTTGATCATGTGAGAAAATATTATTTTGAGCAGTTGTTGAAACCATAGCTGGGCTGTCTTGGTGTATATGTTTTAAAATGTATATCTTTCGTAATTTCACAGTTGAACATATGGTGCAGTATAGCTCCTTTCAGTCCGAAAATGCATTTATTTGTGTGATGGAGTCCGAATCTGTAAAGGTAATCTGCGAATGAGATATGTACTGCTAATAATAATATTATTTATTGAAGGGTTCGGTAGAGATTAAATTTCTGGAAGGATTCGGAAGAAAGAGGAAGGTCCTTTTACAAGTTACTTCTTGCATCCAGTTTTGTTTCCACAAGGTTAAAATGTACTCTTCTAATTTGTGTTTTAAATATGAAACTGGGCTTCGTGGAGAATAGGTAGGTTGTGAAGGATTATTTGCCGCTTCCTTGGCCATCTGGTCAGCAATCTGTTGCCTGTTGCTCCAAAATGAGGTTTTATTAATTGTAATTGAAATCATAAATTCGTTGGAAAAAGAGATAGGAGATTGTGGATTACGTATTATTGGAGAACGCCTATGACCTGTTATTGTTTTTACAATGGAGGTACTATCTGAAATAAATACTGGGTATTAAAAATTCTTTAGAAACATTTGTTGCTTCTTTGATGGCTAACACTTCTGCTTGAAAAACAGAAAGCTAGTTTATATGGTTCAGGCAAATATTCCAATATTTGATTTATGGATTACTGCGATATGCACAGAAGGCACTACCAAAGCCTGAATCAGACTTGAAACCGTATATGTAAATACTAAGTTCAAATTCTTTTATTGGGGAATTTGCTATTAGTACTTTCATATAGAAACTCGAGAGATGTATGTCAAGATTATGTCGTAGTTCTTCAAAGTCAAATGGAAGATAATTATAGTTGTTAAGAGAGCGTGGAAGACGTAATCTTGCAACCTGAACTTTGATAGCTTATTTTTTTAACGATAAAGTAATAGATGGGATGCCGGTGGTTATTTGCAGAGTTCTATTTGGAGTGGTTCTATAGGCTTTAGATATGGAAAGAAGAAAAGATATTTGAAAGGAAGATGTTTCTTTGCATGTGAATTTAATGCTGTGCCACAGATTGAGGCTCCGCGAAGTTAAATTTTTTAAATGACTGACAAATACCAAATATTTTGGAATTTTGGAACAATTCTCCAGATGTTAGCAGTTGTCGTACGTAGAGAATGGAAAGGCATTAGTGTTTTGCTTTTAAAGTATTGGATATGTTTGTTGATGCCAAGTCTGTCGGGTGTGTATTTCTATTCCAAGATCGATAATGCTATTTTCCAATTTAATTTTTTCCTGATATATTTTGATAATAGGATTACGTAGGTTTTTAAATGAATTTCCCAATTTTGGAATACATATAGGGCCTTACAATTGGAAATAGAGATTTTTAGATGAAAAAGATCAGCCCAATTGTGAAATATTTGCAATGATTCAAGGGAGTTGTCTTCCATTAGTTTTCGACTTTTGCCACTTAAGATGAGAAGGAAATCGTCAGCATAAGCCTGTCATATATGTGTCGAATCGAAGAATTTTAAAGCATTGTTTCCAATAACATTCCATAGAATGGGGCCTAAACATGAGCCTTGAGGACAGCTTTTTATTACGTTATTGTATTGAGCACCAGAAGTAGAAGTAAATTACAAAGATCTGTTATTTAAGTAGTTTTTGATTAACTAGAAGATGTTTTCAGGACAAGCAACTGATTCCAAAATTTATATGGCATCTTGCCAACATGTGGAATCTGAAGCTGCTTGGATGTCTAATGAAAGTGCCACAGAATGTAGTTGCTGATTTTTGTTAGTCAGAAGAACTTCTTGTAGTTTTTGAAATGCATGATCTATTGATTTGTTTCGAATAAAGCCAAACTGATTCTCGTGTATTATTCTATTTTGATTTAGATGATATTGTTACGAAATGTCTAGCTTCGGAAAGATAGCTTCCCCGCAAAGCAGATTTAGGGTTGCCAGAAAATGGCAAGGAAAGGCAGGGCGACGCGTGAAGGCGACAAAGTTGGCGACGCATGAAGAACCTTCTGGAACGAATTCTTACTGATTTACTGATTTCTCGAACACAAACCAAAAGCTATACAAATCCCGCTGGTACACGGAGAGTGAGTCAGTGCGAAGTCAGTGCCCAGTCTACCGAGTTGATAGTCAGTCAGTGAGCGAGTGTCTCGTAGTCTAATGCCGAGTTAGTTGTCGAATGCGTCGAGGGAATCTCTTAGTGTATCGCGAGTTAGTGCATCTTTGAGTTTTATCTTAGAGTGTGTTGAGCTCCAAGAACGACTGAACCGAGTCGGGAGCTTTACTCTAGCGTATCGGCGAGTGCATCGCGAGTTGAAGCGTGGAGAGTCTCGAGAGTACGCGGAGCCAGGAGAGTCGGGAGTTGTACTCTGGTGCTTTGCCGTGAAGCTGTCTCCACCGTTATAGCCTAATAGTCTGAAGGCTGTGTCGCTGATTATCTCAGCATGTTTATAGTAGTTCTTGGACAACTGTAAGCGTGATTTTGGACCTGTCTTGAAAAATACTTGCCAATAAAGTGTGTTTCGATACTCCATCAAGCAGTGTCGTCCTTATTCACTCGAAATCCACGAACTCTTTAACGTACGTACGAAGAAGAAGAGGAAAACGTAACAATATGTTAATCTTGATAAAATGAGTTTTTCAAGAACTTTTCCTAAGGATGGAAGAAGGCATACTGGACAAGAAACAGGATTATCAGGCGATTTGCTTTTAAGAGAACTATTTCAACTTGTTTTAAGACAGTACAGAAAGTGGTATGAAACCAAAAGGCGTGTATAAAGGATTTGATGATATTTCTATTGGTATTAATTTTTTTTTTCAAAATGATATTGTCTATTCCATCAGGCCCTGGAGCCTTTTTGTTTTATAATTTTTTGTTTATATATTCCATTTCATCGACAGTAGGAAAATTGGTCGTTAGAATTGAATGAGCAGGATCTGGAGAGCTGTATGAAGATCCTGTATGTAGGATTGGGTTATATGCTTTGCCATCCTGCGGAAAAAGTTAAGATCATAATTTAAGAGCAACTTTGGTGAAGAATGAATACTAGAAAGCTGTACATGGATAGTGAAGGAGGTATAAAAATTTTATTGTGCGCAGTTTTATAGGTCAATTCGAAAAGTTTAGAAGTATTAGAACAGAAATTTTGCCTGCTTTCCATTTTGGATGATATTTATTTTATAGTATATTCTAGCTTTTTGGAATTGTAATCGTATACGAGATCTCTCTTCAGCCTGTGAGCAGGCTTTATGACGGCTAAGAAGTGCTCTTATTTTGCTACGTTCTGTGAAAAAATTCTGGTTCCATCATGTTATTTTTAGCTTTTTAGAAGTAGATCGTTGTGTATAGGATGACAGTTCTATTACAGCGCTCAGAAATTTTGCGATAGAAGTGTTAACTTTCGGTATAGTGTACTGGAAGATCTAGTACACTATACTTTTCTATCTTCTAGTACACTATACTTTTGGTTTGGTTGAAGCAGCTTTTGTGAGGCACTCGCTAAAAAATCTACCAGAGCTAATAAAGCTACCAGAATGAAATAAATACCGAACATGGAAACTGCCATATTTCACAAGCACCAGATATTTTACTTAAGTCAATAAGAATAAATGAAACTTACCCTCAGTCCTCTCCTTTTGCAGAATATATTGCTGATATCTTCCTGAGAAATATATTCGTTAACTGGCACGTGTCAGGTTTCTTCTGTTTCCGCCTCTGCATGTATTCAGCTAGATAGGCATGAAATTGTCCTTTTGCCTGCCGAGAACCACGGAAACTTCTTTTAATTGCTGCCCAAGTTCCCTCAATACTGTGGGTATGCACACCTGTATCCGGATCTTTAAAACACAAGCTATGATTGACTTTTAGGTCGCACACCCTTCAGACTCGAGACAGTTGTAGGCTTTCCAGCAATCCGATATAACAGTTGATCCTAGCAGAACATTCTGTTTAATGATTTCCAACAATGAGTCTGCATCTCTGCTTTCAGCCGCTCGAAACACACATTTATCCGTCCCTCTCTCAAGCAAACCAAATATCCATCTCCCTTCGACTCCTTTCCCTCTATAATATTTTTGCTTGCCAAATTTTTTTTCGTCAATTGCCACAATCACGCCTTCCCACCGAACATCACATTCTTCTTCAAGCATAACTCCATGCACATACCTCTACAAAAACTTTTCCAATCCGTCACCGTATTTTTAACAATACGTAATTTCGATCGTACGTAATTTCGATCGTATAAAATCATTCCCGCACTTACCCAACCACATATAGGGAACTCGCAAAACACCACACATGCTCAATTTACTCTTCTCAAACCACAACAGACCTTGTAATTCGATGCTTACATTCGCCACCAGTAACTCTACACATCCACTTAAAACCATCTATACCAGAGGTGGGGAACCTTTTTACCATTAGAGGCCACATTTAAATTAGGCAGCAATAAGGGAGGCCGCATAAGCTGATTGACCTAAGAAAGTGACTTTTGTGAAATTATTATAGTTTTTCTATAGATTTAACAATTTATTGCATTATATAGAAAAAATAAAATATAATACTACAAAATTTTAAATATAATATACATATAAAATAATATAAAAATATTATAAAAAAATACAATAAAAAATATTTTTTTATTCACTAAGTTAGTGACTTATTTGGCTTTGTTTTTGGTTTGACAGTAATTGTATATTTGGATCAAGCTTCGTAACACACAGCTTTAATTGATCCTCTAAATGTGCATCTGTAATTTGCGTTCTTAAATTTGTTTTTATTTTTGACATGAGAGAAAATGTTGTCTCGCAACAGTAGGTACTTCCGAAGCAGGAAAGTAAACGGCGAGCATGTTCTCGAAGGCATGGATATTCAACAGCATTTTTCCAGATTTCTATGGGATCCTTTTTAGCGTTAAAAAGGGATTTGATGATACTATCTTCCCCTAAATCAATTAACTCCATTTGTAGTTCTGCAGGAGCCTCGGATATATCTATTAAATGTGGTTCAAATGCCAGTTTCATAGCAGGAGTGTGCTCGTCAAAATCAGAAAATCTATTAGTATACTCTTCTATTAAACAATCCAAGACACCTACATATTCATCGAATATTTTATTTTCACAGTTCTGCTCATTTAACATTTTAGCTAGCTCCGGGAAGTGTTGTGCAGATATTTCCGATCGACAAAGCAATGTTTTGAAAAATGATAATTTTTTTCTAAACGCTTGGATCTTTTGCCACATTTCATAAATATACCTCGTTTCACCTTGCAGGCAAATATTTAAATTGTTTTGTTTTGTCATCATATCAGACAAAAATGCAAGGTTTCTGAGAAATACTTCATCTGATAGATCACATTGTTTTCCTTGTTCTTTATAAAAGTTTAAAATTTGTCGTCGTAAAGACAAAACTTTTATCAAAACCTGACCTGTTGATAGCCAGCGAACCTTGCAGTAGTATGGTAGGTCAACACTATACGTTTCCTCATCTAAAGAGAGCATCTGCCGAAATTCACGATGACGCATTCTATTTACGCGAATATAGTTGACAATGGCAATGGTTCTATCCAGAGTGTCTTGCAAAATGGTAGATTTTGCGCAAAGATTTTGCTGATGCAAAATGCAGTGAAATGATATCAATTTTTTCAAGTTTAAGTTTTCCTTTTTTAACAAAGCAACGAATCCTTCTTTTTTGCCTCTCATGGAAGGTGCGCCATCGGTGCAGACACTGACTAAATTACTGACATTCAATTGTAATTTATTACATACTTCTTTGAAGTTTTCGAAAATATCGGCTCCGCGAGTTCTTCCAGTTAGTGTACCCAACGCAAGTAGTTCTTCGTAACATTGAAAATCTTTAGTTATAGCACGAATAAAATATAAAACTTGTGCCGAATCTGTTTTATCAGTGCTTTCATCTAAAGCAATTGAAAAATAAACATCTTCATTTTGTATAATTGTATGAAGTTGCTCTGTTACATTTTGCGCTAATTCGTGCTGTCGATCTGTTACCGTTCTTCTTGAAAGAGGTAATTGTTTGTATTTGTCGACATTTCTTGGATCTAACATACTCACTGCTTCAACAATACATTCTTTAATTATTTCAATGTCACTAAATGGTTTGCCCCTTTTTCCAAGTATATGTGCTATTTTATACGTAATAGCAACTGCAGCGGAATTTTGATTTAGAAAGGCACTAAAAGATGCCTGCTGAGGATGCTTCTCATTTTTCAACTTTTGAAGTGCAGCTTTTCGTGATTCACCTTCTAAAGCGAAATATTTATGTTCTTTATGAGTCAAATAGTGTTTATTTGCATTCGCTTTTTTTAAAGTATTTAAAACTGTATTGCACAACAAACGCATCATTTTATCTTTCTCAGCAGTAAAGAAAAAATCTAAGTCCCATCCTACATTAAATGTTCTGTTTTCATTACCTAATTTTCTTCTCGTACTTGACATGATGGATAAAAAAACGAATATCAAATAATATCTTTAACAAAGTGTGTACTTTCTAGAAATACAATAAAACCGTGTACCTGTTATAAGCACGCACTGTTAACTACAGTTTGCTGAAGATCGCAACAGGGAAGCGTTGAGAGATGCGAGTCAGAGAAGCCAAAGCAAGGTGTGACACTCAAATGGGAGACCTGAAACCGAGTTTTGTTTACTTCTTAGACAAGGTAGTTGGCGCTGCTAGCTGTGGGCTAGAGTCTCGCTCATGCGTGTTAGAGTCCGTTTCAGACTAGTATTCTGACGTCATGTTACAATATGACTGTCTTTGGCGGGATTTTTCGCGCAACTGTCATGGCGTTGATGTACAATAGTTGCTTGAAACGAACTCTATCATTTTGTACTAGGTGGCAAAGGGCCGCACAAGAACCTCGCGGAGGCCGCATGCAGCCTCGAGGCCGCAGGTTCCCCACCTATGATCTATACAGTTCTTTCGCTCTACTAGTTTCATATCAGTTTCACAAATTGCACATTTTTCTCCATACACCACTAAAGAAATCTTTCCTGTATTTTGAGTAGTTACGGTTATAATTTTTAAATCATACATTCAATATTTTCAAGCGTTTGGTAATGATCGTTTTCAATCGTTTGGTATCTTAATGATACATTTTTGAGAGATAACTCGTTGCGTTAAATGCTAACAGCACTACGCAGCACACAAAAGTAGATTTATAATAAAAACATTTCGCGCAGAACATTATAAACCTAACATTTGAACTCAGTTAAAATATAATTTAAATTTTCTTTAAAGATGAAGCTATAGCATAGCTATAAATTG
Source organism: Stegodyphus mimosarum (assembly GCA_000611955.2). Lineage (NCBI taxonomy): Eukaryota > Metazoa > Arthropoda > Arachnida > Araneae > Eresidae > Stegodyphus > Stegodyphus mimosarum. The sequence goes on along the minus strand of KK121368.1, from coordinate 137,677 downwards.
TTTTTAAGAAGACGCGTAGCCAATATTACGTCATAAGAAGGCTGTCCAAGCCTAAGACAAGTAAACAACGTATCGACTGGTGCAGCGTAATCTAGGAATGAGCCGAACCCACAATCATCGACCACGACAGATCTTCAAAGGAGGTAATAATGCTTAAAGAATCATTTTGTAATTTGGATTTGAAGTGATGATGGCCTCCATATTGTATTTTAAATCAGCGTTTTATGGAGAATGATAGATCTGATTGAAGTTGTAAAGTGATGAAACGCTGATTACTTAAACAAGTAAGGTACAGGAGACCACTGGGTGAGCAGCTGTGCCGCCAAGAAGACTTTCAATTTTATTCCTCACTCAGTGGGACCATGTTTATTTAAATTTTATAATCCATGAAATTTGGATATATACATTAAATCATTATACATAAATATAGATGTTAAATAGAATTATGAGAAAAAGTTTGATATATATACAAAAAAAATCAGTTAATTCTAATTTGAAAGTTGTGACCCAGCTACTGAAATGAAAAATCTTGAAATATGAAACAGCTTGAATCTTGGATTTACTTTATGTTCCTTTTAAATGATTGCAGTTTTCTAAATGATATTTGATTAAATTATGCAGTTTATTATGAAGAAAATTACTTTTAAGAAGCTGTTTCAACGAGATTTGTGCGTTGACAGCTGTGGGGGGGGGAATGAAGATCTTTGGTTATTAAGCATTCGAATATATAATGATCTATTGAACCACAGATGCAGTTGTCAGTATGATGGAAGCCAAAACGATGAAGATATGAAATAAAAGGTCCACGTGACTTAAGGAAATAAGTTATTGCATTATTTGAAGTTATTACATTTCTTGATGGTTTTGGTAAGAATAAGTATGTTCGTCTGTCTGCATTGTCTACCGAGCAGTTTGCATTCCATTCTGTTATTAAATCTTTTTCACAAATAATTTACTGTAAAAAGGATTAAAGTAGTAATAAATTTGAGAAATATATATATATATTACAAATTGCCTCTTGGTAAAAATTGGCAATATTTTGAGCGTCATTCGTGTTTATGTGCAACAACACTCTGCCGAATGAAATGCCGCCGAAAACATCATGTAATAAAGCATAATTTAAACATAAGAAAAAAATTATATTCCAAGTAAAATGTATTTTAAATCAAAACAAAACAAGGAGATAATATAAAAATAGAAATAAATGTTATTTAATGTTATTAACATATTTAATACTACCTTATGTTATAAATGTTACATATTAACATTCCTTGTTCATTCTTGAATAAGTAACAGCTACGCATTACAATGAATAACGTAAATGACCGTTAGTACAAGATAATGCTCAACATGTTCTTAATGTACAGCTGGTGCCTTGAGTTAAGTACATCCTTTTATTTTTAGAAAATCTACTCGATATTAAAAAAAAAAGACTGCAAAGACTTCCTCATGTGGATTGTTACCTAAGGTTGTCCAACTCTTCCAAACTTTATATCACTTTAAATCATATTAAGCAAATACTTGCAGACATAAACCATGAAAAGCTCCAAAGCTAGGTCTTTGCTACTGAGCATTTGGTGAGCATGCTTGATAGCTACAGCTTCTCTGAATTAAAAATTTAATGTAGACACAAAGCATTGATTGTGCTGAAGTTTTCCGCACAGGAAGATTGGACATTTGATCTAAATACCTCATAAAATAAATTATAAATGTACTCATAAAATACTTTTATGAAATATTGCTCATGGTTTCAATTAAATTTCCCTAAGTCCTCACAAACCAGGTTTAATCTGTATGCAATATATATCATATGGTTGAGTACCTGACCTTCAACCGTTGGAAAGCCAAACGAATGTAGCACTTTGATTGCTGACCACAAGCCTAATATTTTTCATACTGCATGTCTTCTAACCACAGCTTTATCTATGAATCAATAATAACTGCATTTTTATAAGTCCATTTATCCTGTTGATCTTACAGAGTACAGCCTTCCTTCATTCATCAGACAGGAGAAACTCCAGTTGAGATGTAACTTCGTAGTTTATTGATAGTTTCATCCAACATGAATCCCAATTCATGCTTGCCAACCACTTCTTTTATTTCCTCAAATATCCTCGTAAATTAGCTTGTAACTTTTCCTCATCCATTACTGACTTTTATGTATACTTAAGGAACAATTTAAATGCAGTGTAGGATTGTGTTATCTTGTAACCTAGAATTTCTGACAGCACTAATGCTAATACAGATTTTCTTTGTAAAACTTTGCACTAAACTCGCTAGACGTTCTTATGGTTTTGATTTTTTTGAGATGAAGGCATATGCCAAGGTAGTTTGTTTTTACAAGTTTTTTCTACGTTACCTCAGGAAATATTGCAGTTACCGTGATATTTATAAGACGAAATAAATGTTGAATAATCAAAGAGGGGGAATATATGAAATAAAATGTACTCAATCTTTGCTTTATTTGATACCCTGAATTGACCTCAAACAATCTCTATGAAAATATCTATATTTCTGAAACGTATAGCACCTTAAAAATTCTACATATAATACTACTCGTCTACTGTAATTAGATTTATGTGACTTAGTGATATTATACGTATATTGTAAAGACAACGAATTCTTATGTTCTGCAAGCACGTGGACAGTTATGCTTAAAGTGTCCACTTGGTTACAGAAAAAACAAAGCGGTGAGCATTGAGGAATGTTTTTTCCAGTTAAGCCTTAACGTCACTAGGTCAAACGTGAGCATCTCATTGTGCTCGAAGATAAAATAAGCTTTGAGCATCGGGTGGAATATTTTATGCTTCTGAAGATAACTGTTATCCTCTGAAAACGAGTTACAAACTTCGGCAGAGATGTGTATTTTGGGTCTGGCTAACCACCTAAAGACTTGGGTCTCTCTAACCGCCAGCCACAGATTTTTAGGTACAACAGCACCAGAGTTTCGACAGAGGCGCTTGATGAGAAGCCTGTAATTGACGACAGTACCAGTGCTTCGGTATAGCAGCCAGATGATCGTAGCTGAAAGTCTTGCCGCGGAAGAAGGAATTCGACGTTGAGGTGCGTCAGTGCTAGAAGGATTGCTAGATCTTCATCAGCTGAATTTCACGCTTATAAGTTTCTGAAGGAAATACGGCGAAATTGATGCAGTCAAAAGTGTGATGCTGGTGTTACAAACGAAGACAACTCATGAGAATATATCTTGTTAATCTTAATGATCTTGAGAAATAATCAAGGAAAAGAATAGCCTAAAATTCTCTTAAAGAAAGTCACTTTAAAATTGTGGTTGAAATTGTCTAATAATCTAAGTGTCTAATAACTATAAAATTTGCTCAATCATTATCCGTGATATAGGTTGATTGTTTATTAGTGAGTAATGATTTTTAACTTTAATGTATTAGTGTAAAGACTAGGACTTTAGAGACATCTCAAAGTATACTAATTTGGTGCTGTACAGAAAAATCTGTATTTAACTTAAGTGAGAGGAGAAGACAATTTTTTGTTCAATATTTGAATGACATTTCATATTAACGGGGATTAAATGTCAATAGCGATTGAATAAAAAGTTTATAAGATTATTATTTTAAATTAACCAGTTACTAAAGGATTCCTTACGAGAATGTAAATTAGCTGCGCTTATTTAAGCTGAGGTATTTGTATTTGAAACAGAGTGTGTCTATGGCATTTCCATGCTACGTCTTTAGTTTCTGCCAGTTCTAATAGTTGCAATTTTTCGGCTTTGCGGTCTATGGGCGCCGATACTTTGAATCTATCGCGCTAGTAAATTTATGGAGACATTTTCTAGCTTAGTATTTTAACTATGTAGCTTTTACTGTTCGAAGTTTACTTTCACTTGACTGTTCTCTTTATTTGCATCACCGTTATTGAAGAGCCTGTTCTGTGTAACCCAACAATGTGCCCTATGTTCCAAGATCTGTTTAAATAAAAATGGTTGTTATAACCTTATTAAGAATTTGTCATTTATCTCAAACATAGCGATAAGTCGCATAACGTTTGTCAGGGCTGTAGGACTAAAGCAGCAGTACTATATCGTGTGTAGCATAAATTAAATCATTTAATGTAAAATGGTAACACATTATATCTTATAGTGTGAATCGACGTTAAGTGGTAAATTTGAATATTGCTATAGCAAACTGTGTACTTTATAGTATAAATATGAGTGGTTAGGAAATGTTAATTCTGTGTATTAAGATAGATTTATAACTACTAGAAGTATTGTATTTTAATTTAGTAGTTTAGAGAAAATCTACAACTTGAATGAAGTAGCAAAATATCGTATTTAATGAGAGCCAAGCACGAAGAGCTATTGCAGTTAGCTAAGGATTTTGGTCTTAATACATATCCGGGACTGAGCTAGGTGCAGTTAACCGATATATTTCTAAAAAGTGGAAGTTTGGAAGAAAAAAAAGTAAAGGCCACTTTTGACTGTTATCGAGAAATAACTTTACATCTAATGTTCCAAAGAATCTGGTTTATTTTCAAAATCCATAGAACATCAACAAACTAAAAAAAAAGGGGGGGATCAGATGTTACCGTTCTTACAATGAAAAACTATGAAAGAAAGATAACTGAGGCTTGTTTCTAACAATACTGCCACCTTTTGATTGATAACATATACCCAATCAATCAAAATAAAATATTGTTACGGATTTCGTATTTATTTAGAATTGTAATTAAAATTGCTTTACTTTCCTGTGCAACGCAGACGATTTTGAAGAGAAAGCTACGTAGGAAAAGTAAGAATAAAAGAGCGCGTGCATTTAATATTTAATAAACAAATAACTCGTAATTGCTGTTGCCATCTATAAAAATCAAGAAAATAGATTTTACCAGAATGCTCTCGTGAATAATTAAAAAGATTATAAAAGCCGAATTAAAACACCTCAGCTCAGTTGTAGCTGTTTTAAGCGAACTGTTGTTTACTTAATGTTGTGATTGATTGTAGCGAAATCGCTGTGAGATTGAATTAACTTTATCTGTTTTGAATTGAGTTCTGTTTAACGTTTGAGATATTGTTCGAATAACTCTGAGGAAATATTTCGGTATTTTGTTTTTATTTCTTGCGAAAAGAATAAATTTTATCAACATTTTAACGACTTGTGCATTCAAACCATTATGTATGCAACAATTTTTGGTGTCAGAAGTGGGATTTTTGAATGCCATTCACTAGAGCGATGGAAGAACAGTTAAGACAGCTGATGGTAGCCTTTGCTGCATTTAAAGACAAGATGAAAGATTTTGTTAAAGAAGAGATGAAATCCGTTAAAGAGGAGATGAAAGCAGGTAAAAAAAAAAGATGGAAGCTGGTCAAATTTCTGTTAAAGAAAAAATGAAAGCCGTACAAGAAACGATGGAAGCTGTTAAAGAAGAGATGAAAGTAGGCCAAGAGGAAATGAAAAGAGAAATCACCCGCATTATAGAAAACAAATTTGAAGCTATGGAAGACAGAATTGACGCGGTTGAAAACTGAGTTGGACACATAGAAGAAAGAGTTTCTGCTGTTCAACAACAAATCGAACAACGAATTGATGACAGGGTTTCTGCTGTCGACAAAAAAGTCGATAACTTAAAGCGACGTAGGGACGGCAGGGAGAAATTCGGATGGTTTTAAAGTTTTACCCATGAATGTTCGTCCCTCACTGAAGTTATTCACGTTTGATGGAAAGACCTGGCAACTATAAAAGACTCCATTTTCTATAGTTGCAGAAGCAAATAGATGGGATTCCCAAACTAAGGCCTGTCCTCTCGCCGCTTCTGTGAGATCAGATGCAGCGGATAGCCTGCAGACCCTTCCCGAAAACCAGAGACTAGAGTTTGAAGCTCTATCCGGCGCATTGGAGCTGCGTTTTGGAGAGAAATGTTTGAAGGACTACAGCAGGCTTCAATTAAAATCCCGTCAACAGAAGTCCACCGAAACACTCCAAGAACTCGCCACGGATGTTGAAAGGCTGTCTCACCTCGCCTTTACGAAGTGCCCAAGAGAAACAAGGGAAATACTGTCCCTACAATACTTTATCGACGGCATACGGGATCCTGAAATATAGATAGCTCTACGAATGGCGAATGTCAAGGACTTAAAAGACGCAACAGTGCATAACTATGAAATTCGAGGCAGCTCAGCAAGCAACTCGTAGACATTGCCACCCAGTCAGAGCTATCCGAGTCCACGAGCCAGTGGATCAGTTGATGGCTCTTTTAGATGATTTATCCAGACACGTCAATGCCTTGAGACGGTATATTAGTGACAAGAAACGGATCCTAAAGTGCTGGAACTACGTTGTTGAAGGCACATATGAAGGGACGGCAGAACACCCCAGAGCACGGAAAATAAAACAGGCGATTTGAACAGACAAATAAATGCAATGAGATGAAAAAGATGAAACAAGGATCCAAAATGCTGGAACTGCGGAGCTGAAGGCCACGTACGAAGGAACTGCTGAACACTCCAGGTACGGAAAATAAGACCATTTCCTAGCAACGACGCAGAAATGAAATTAATGACCATAACGCAGAGCGAAGATTGAACCGTAGTGAAAATTCCTGTTTTAAAGCGCTCAAGATTTCTGCAGTAAGTAGCAACAACAATGGACCATTCATTAATGGGCATATCGATGGAGTTCTTTGCAATATGATCATCGACACAGCAGTTAATGTTACTCTCATTCGGAAAGATTTACCTCAACTATTCGAAGATAAACTGCTTTGGTTGCCATCCTGTATTACCCTCTACACTGCGTCCGGAGAGAAAATAGACATAGAAGGGAAGTTAAACGTGAACATCACGTTTGGAAATGCCGCTTACCATCACACGGCATATGTGGCAGATATTATAGATACTTGCATACTCGGATTGAACTTTTTAATGAAATACTGTTTTTCATTGGACTTCAAAAACAACAAACTGCTTTCAGAACTAGATGATATATCCATCCATGATCAGAAGGGATCGTTACCTGGAAACGCGGACCCATTGTTTTAAAGACCCAGCTCAAAAAGCTGCCAAAATCATGTTAAGGTCGAAAAGAAACCCGAGACTACCGGCAATTCTCCATTCCAGATGCTCATCGGTCGTGTTCGTCTGCTTAGTGATCTCTTGATTGGTTCCAACGGATACGCCTTCATCATCTGAGGAATACATTCAAGATGTCCAGGCACGATTTGAAGTGATGCACCGTTCTGTACGAGTAAACTTGTAGGAGTCGCAAGTCAGCTTCGCGACGGAGAACAGGAAGACCCGATTCGACACCAGAGCTACAGAACATCGTTGCAACAAAGGAGACAAAGTGTGGTTGTGGAATCCGCCTCGACCCAAAGGACTCTGTCCGAAACTACAGTCACCTTGGGATGGTCCGTACACAGTCCTAAACAGGTTGAGCAACGTCGTAGTTCGGATCAGTAAGTCATCGAAATCTAAGCCTAAAGTAGTTCATTATGACAGGTTAGCTCCTTACTATGGCCATAGTACGTAGTGTATATAATTTTAAATGGTAATGTAAGTAATGTAAGACCATGATCCTTTTTGTATTTGATTTGTATTTAGTATTTGATAGTATCTGATTTGTATTTAGTATTTGATAGCATTTGAATTGTACTTAAAGTTTGATAGTATTTGATTTGCTAAAAGTTACTTATTGCAATTATTGGTTATTTTGCTGTTGTAATATAATGTTTATTATTGCATTGATGCCTTAGTTGTAAGTTTGGCTTCCTGTCCAGGGATTACACTGCCCGGCGCGTGCAGTCCTTGGGAAGGGGGCAGTGTTACGGATTTCGTATTTATTTAGCTACTTATTTAGAATTGCAATTAAGATTGCTTTATTTTTCTGTGCAACGCAGACGATTTCGAAGAGAAAGCTGCGTCGGAAAAGTAAATTTCGTGCATTTAATATTTGATAAATAAATATCTCGTAATTTCTGTTGCTATCCATAAAAATCGAGAAAAATAGATTTTACCAGAATATTCTGGTGAATAATTAAAAAGCTTATAAAAGCCGAATTAAAAAACCTCAGCTCAGTTGTAGCTGTTTTAAGAGAACTGATGTTTACTTAATGCTGTGATTGATTGTAACGAAATCACTGTTAGATTGGGTTAACTTCCTCTGTTTTGAATTGAATTCTGTTTAACGTTTTAGTATTGTGATATTGTACGAATATCTCTGAGGAAATATTGCAGTATTTTTTTTTTATTTCTTGCAAAGAGAATAAATTTTATTAATTTTTAACGACTTGTGCATTCAATACATTACGAACCCGTACGCACACAACAATATAAAAAATACTGTCCACACAAATATCAAGGCTAAATAGTAAGCAAAAAGAAAATTAAGTTCTTAAATTTCTACACTTGAGTAACTCAAATAGTGTTCAGGTTAGAAATGTAAGTGGAATTTTAATTTCTAGTCCACTTCTAGTCACAACAGTCTTAATGTCCTTTGAAAAATCCCTAGAGAATTATTCTTTGGTAATTTTGAAACTAGATTGTTTTCACCCTGCGTCTCAATTTCATTTGCCTCATCTTACTCCAAAGATGAAGGTATTTCGAGAGGAAATATTCCCTACATTGGAAGAACTAATTCTCTAGATATGGTTTTGACATGAACTACTCGAATGTTACCATCTTTGCCTGGATATAGCTCAATCACATTTGCTAGAGGCCACAGCAACTTGCGTTTGTCATCAGAGTCGATGAGAATTATGTCCCTGATTTTTATCTGTTGAGAAGTTGACAGTGTAGATGGACGTTGCACTAGCAGGCCGAGATATTCATTTCTAAATCTCTTTCTCAAGAGCTCTCGTAAATTCTGTAGATGTCTCAGGTCTCTCGTTAAAATCAACTTTATCAAGGTGATTCAAGTCAGGAACTCCAAAGACTGGAATTTCACATAAAAATAAGGACGGTCTCGAAGATACGAGCATCGAAGATACGACAATCTCGAAGATACGAGCATCTCTAACTCCGTTTTCTACTAGAGTAGCAGGCACAGTCTCTAGTCGTTTACTTCCATATCTCCTGCATTTGAAGCATGCATATAAAGCTTTTCGTATCGCAGCTCTGCTTTTCAGGATCCAAAATATGTCTCTAAGTGTTGACATCAGTACGTGAATTCCTGCATGAGACATAGACAGATGTTTATCAAACATCAATTTCTCCCCAGTTTTATGATTCTTCGGAAGTAACATTGGATAGGTAAAATTTTCATGGTCTTTTCTTCTAGTCAACCTAGACTTAGAAGAACCTTCATCCTCTTTGAACACACTAATTGACTTTAGCTTCTTAATATCATCAGGTGAAAGAGAATCATGTTGAATAATCTTCACAATAGATTTCTCAGCTCTTGTCAATTCCTAAACTTTTATCTCTCCTGCTTCTCTTTCTTCTTTCCTCTTTCGGGTATCTCCTATGAATCTGTGCATTCACCCAATCATTCTCAGAATTTTCTTATACTTCGAAAAATACTCAAAGAATCGAGAAGACATATCGCTAACATTACTTAATGAAACTATAACTGCTTTACGCTTTTTAGTATTAACCTCTTCTTTATTACCGATTGGGATAGAACGAGGCCATTCTTTTTCCAGCAGTGCCGACCGACGTGGGCCTTTCCACGTTCTTGATTCAATAAGTTTCTTCACAAAACATCCTCTTGATGGCATATCGACTGGGTTTTCTGCACGTGGTACATGGTGCCACTTTTCACGGTCCGATAGGATTCTAATTTCTGAAACTCTATTATCCACAAAAGGGCTCCAAACTTCTTTATCCAGAATAATGCTGTAGAAGAATCGGTCCAGTAATATTCCTTTGAAATTTCAACCTTAAGCTTCTTCTTGAAAAATGAGGCTAAACGCACTCCAATAAGATAAGCAAGCAATTCAAGTCGTGGTATACTTCTTTTTTTTTCAAAGGGGCTACTCTTGCTTTGCCTTGCACTATAATAACTTTGATTTCTTCTGTATTTTGATTTCTCAAATATACTGCACTTGCATACGATCTCTGTGAAGCATCGGCAAACATATGCAAACTAAAAGATTGTCCTTCTGTCACTTAAAGTAGTCTCGGAATCTTCATGGATGATAACAAAGAGAAATCCTTGACCTTTTTCAATAATTTTCTTTTGATATTTTCAGGTAGCTCTGCATCCCAGCTCAGTTTAGTTAGGTTCCCAGCTCTTTCGCAAGTATAACTTTGGAAGAAGTATAAAAGGGCAGGTGAAACCTATTGGGTCAAAAACTCTCTGCACAATTGATAGGACGCTTCGTCTTGTCACTGAAAGATCAAATCGATCAAGTCGTCAATCAAGTCGATATTAGGGATGTCACAAAGCAATGAATCTTCATATTTATCCCACAGAAGACCAAGCACTTTCAGTGGTTCGCTAATTGTAGATTTTTCACTGCTTTGTTCTGTTTATTCCCACCCTCTTCAGTCAAAGTTAGTACTTGCCATTAACGCAGTTGATTTTGCAATAAAATGTTCTGATTCTTCATTCGGATTCACTGAAGTGACACAGTTGTCAACATAGAAGGACTTTTTCAATTTTGTAGCCACTTCCTCCAAAGATGATTCACATTTTTCCAAATGAGAGTTGATCACTACTCCTAAAAGAAATGCACTGCATTTAGTCCGAACACTACTCCTGCAAGTGCGAAATTTTCGTATTTTCTTTTGTTTTGAGTTTCTCCACCACAGGAATCTTAAGAATTCACGATCATTTCTTTGAACAGATATTTAAAGAAGAGGTCTTCTAATATCTGAGACACTGCCTATTTTTCCTTGCCTAAATTCAAAAAGCAATCTAAGGATCAATTAAATTAAATTTCGTCCTTTTGCTAGACAGTCGTTAAATGAAAGGAAATCCTTTTGCTTGCGAGAGGCATCAAATACGGATCTTACTGCTGTTGTACAGTTATCTTTGAAGACCGATCTGTAGGAAAGATAATGATTGTTAACTCGGTCCTCTTCTTCTGGTACTTCTTCTATTACTCCATATTTGAGCCACTCTTCGAACACTGCATTATTGTATGTTTCAAATTTATCTTTTAACATGAGCTTCTTTGTCGTGGAAATCAATAGTTTTTCAGCAACTTCTCTATTACTTGGTAAAGCTTTTTTATCGTTAATCCAAGGCAGGGATAAAGAAAACGAAGGACTGGGTCATCCCTTTGAGGGGAATGATGCCGACATGAACCCTATTGGGAAGCAATGTGACGTCACTGGGCTCCTCACATGGACCTTATAAGAGGTCCATGGCTCCTCACCTCTCCAACTGATCAGAGCTTCATACAGCGAAAGGTTAAATCTTTACTCCTTAGATTCTCTGAAAGAGGCTTCATTTACTTGAAAATTATAGCTGAGAATACTTTTAAAATGAATTAGTATTTATAAAGTGTTTGCAAAGGTAAAATATTGAAAAAAATAGGGCCCTGTGCCGTTGCTACCTGCGGTAATACGTATCATAATACGAAAGAAACATATGTGGTATTTCATCGAATTTCCGTACGGAAACTTTCAGCAAACGAAAGAAACGGCTGCGTAAGTGTTGCAGAGCAAGCATACTTTTTTTTTGTCCGGTCTTTTATCAGTTTATAATATCAATGTTCAGTTTTCTTACTGAGATGACTTTACAAAACTTTTTTTTTCTTTTTATTATTAACGTTTTGGTGTTAACTTCATTTATTAAATATTCCGTTCTTCATGCTTACGGCACAAAAAATTCGATTCAACAGCAAAACCACAAAATATTTAAAAACATCTTATTTTTAAAATTTCCAATAGACAGTTCGCGCGCTGGAAACAAAAATGCTTTTTTTCGTACAGTGTTGCTACTGCTTGCTTTGAATTCCTTGAGTTTGTTAATTAAAAGTTCGTTAAAGTTTTACAAAATATAAAATAGATAATAAAACAAATTCGAAGTTCAAAATTCGATCGTCCATTTGCCCTGTTCTGGTGGAGGATTATGTTATTGAAAATTTGATGGCTCTAGGTACCGTTGTTTTTTCACAGTTCGAGAAATTTATGCAGATTCTTCATTATTTAATTTCTTCAAATATAATTTTGGGCTATAATATTTGGTGGCAACAATTTTAAAAGTACACTCCGTTTAGAGTGATTCAAGCAAAATGCCGTTTCGAGACTAATATCCCATTCGCGACTAACATTTCTTTCAGGGTAAAAATTAATCAAGAAAATGGAAAATTACGGAAAATGAAAATGTACGTTTAAAAACCGAAAATCTACTGAAACACAAATAAGTGCATTAATGAAACACAAGGCCAATTAAATTTTCTCCAGATGTTATTTCAGAAAGCATTGTAATCAGATAATTATCCATGAAATCATAGGTATATATAAGCCATTTTCCCTCAAAAAGCCGCTACGAAGGTTGAAGAATATATGGGAGCAATTAAAAGCCATATTTCTAAACTTGAAAAATATTTTGCCTCCGTCAATAAGAATAAGATTCGTTTATTTTGCTGCTTACGAACGTTCATAAGAGTTTGACACTCGAATTGGATTGCATCCCTTGTGTCGGCAAGAAAAGCTAACCAGAAAATAGATAAATGAAAATAAATCATCTAAATTAATTTATTTCATTGTATCAAAAATAATATTTTAAATCATTATTCGGTTTACTATTCACGTAATTTGTTATACGATTTAATTTAAGCACTTTTTAGCTGTTTATGAAACTAATCATGAAATAATAAATCATGAAATTCTGCACAGAGACAAATTAGCATTAAAATACATACGTTTAAAATATATGAATGTACAAGTATACATAAGAGAGTATATAAATATCAATTTAAATATTTTTATTATTTTTTGAGTAATGGAAGCTACATAGTAATCCTGATGATCCATAATAATGCTTTCATAAAAGTCAGTGCCAGGGCTTACAAAAATCTGATTAACTCATTTCCAGTGCTAGTTGAAACACAAATTTGAATGAAGCGACATTTTTTTGGATTTAGTGTATTATGAAATTTATTATTAGCATTAATTAACTTTTAAGCAGATATGTTTGTAAGATCTTTCTAGCACGTATTCTGAAAATATGTTCGCATAATTTTATTTAATATTTCTATAACGCAACTTGTGACATTATTTGTGATATTTTATCTCAAAAAGAATTCTTCATAAATATATTATCACATATATATATTAAAAATATAGAGAAAAATATAGAAATTTATCGGTGTTTTTCGTCGACAGATTACAGCGTACTGTAATTTAATTAAATCTGCCACAGCTACATTACTAGGTCAGATATAAATGCATATATATTGTGATTTCATGCGATAAAATTTCTTGCTCATGTTATTTACCAAACAATTCTTCAAAGCCTTTTGATTTTCAAGCAAATACTTATGAAACAGAAGACGGAATAAGACACTCAAAGCAGCAAGTGTACGTCATCAGTCTCTTCCGGTTTCAGCTGCAAGAAGCTGAAGAACCAGCCCTTTAGCCTTGAATCCAAGGTAAACTGACTTTCTATCGATCGTCCACCCTCTTCAGAGTCTTACGAAAGTGATCCCACACTGCTTCTTCTAACTCTGAATCAGTTTTATTTTCTTTAGCATCTGTAAATTCCAGTACTTCTAGCTTCCAGAAGTTTTCTATGTCACTGTTGTGAATCAACATGGACGTTATTGTTGATGACATAGACAAGGAGTTTCTTTCTGAAGCATAATCTTTCCCATGATTGTCCATCCAAATAGTGATTCCACAGCAGTCAGCCCATTTTCTAATTTCTGAATTCTTCCTGTTAACAGTGCACTCACTTTCAAACTGATCATTTGAAGAAAACGCCGAATTTAATTTGAGTATTAAATACATTAAGTTCAACAGATAAATGTTCTAAAGTAGCAAGTTTCGTTTTTACAGATTTTCCATCAGGAATTTCCTTTTCTAATTCCTGCAAAATTGCATTAATTATTTTCATAAATGACACTCTGACAGGTTTTCTTTTGTCAATTAACGATTCCATTTCAATAAAATAAATTCAATAAAATCAAGTAAAATTAAATTCGTCTAAACCAATAAAACTACCTTGGATTCTTTTACCGGTCACGTCCGTCGTCAGCAATTGTTCGAGATTTGCAAGAACTAACGTTTTCCTTCCTCATAATAAAGTTAAAATAAAATAACTTCTCATATTCCAAAGCGTCATGTTTATTTTCAAAATGCATAGAACAGCAGCAAACTACAATAAAGATCAAATGTTTCTGTGGGGTTTTACTTATTTAATTCAGTGTTCAATCCTTGAACCCCACAAACACTAATAAGCGAATAACCGCTTAAGTGTGTGAATAGAGACGTAAGATTTACGAAGGGTTAACTACCGTTTATTTCTTACAATACATATGACACAATCAACTCCTAACTCAGAGTGTACAGCAAAGCCTCCACTTGGGTTTGAGCTTAAACGAATAGAAAATTAAACTTAACTCAAGCTAACTGAAAGATATAGCCGAAGCTATCAAGATTCTAATGTAGATGGCCTCTAAATCTTAATTAAATCGGCGAAGCCAAACAAGGGTCTAAAGTACAGTCAAGCGTAGCAATAGATTAGAGAGACGTAGCCAAAAGGCAAACGTGCGCTAGTCAGGAACTCAGGCTCTCTTTCGAAGTCGGTGAAACATCGACTTAAATACTACTCATTACTCATTTGCATTAAACGCGTTTCTGAAATTACCTTCTGGTAGGTAATTGTAAGCTGAAACTAGAAGTGATAGGAAAGATGCATAAACTTAAAGTAACTGTTGATAAAAGGATAAACCTCATCTTTCGCTGCCAGAATTTAACTACTCGAAGAATAAGGTCTCAAAACGACCTTGTTTAAGAGTGTAAATTCTACAACACTCTTTTTTTTATCAAAGTTTAAACTTGTAGCAATTGTGCTTTCTTGAATTCATCATTAAAACGTTTCCTGTTTAGGGTCAATTTTACAACAATTTCTAAAGCTATACTAAAACTAAGGCAAATATAACACATTTACAATTTGAATTTGATTACATACATCTAATTCATCTTTACTTTTAGCCAGACGTAGTGTCAAGTAGTAGCAAGTAGCCAGACGTAGTATCAAGTATCTCCTTCTTGGTGTTGCATTTTCAATGTCGGGTAGTGTGTATATATTTTTTCCAAAATCCTCTCCTGCTAGAAAAGTGGCCGAGTTGTAAAGTCGCTGGACAATGATAGTTCGACCTGCGCTCGATTCCAAGCGAATGGCCGCCTACATGGACGTTGCTGTGGGTTTTTATATTTGTTATGATCCAGTTTCTCTCCGAGCCCTCCATGAAGGTATTTTCCTAGTGTTCGTTGCTATTATCAAATGAACTAAACCAAGCTAAATCTACTAGAAGAATGGACGTGTGCAATTCTTTGAACAGGCCGAATACTTTCTGAGAAGGATGTTATTTGTGAAAATCATTTTCCAGAACCTGAAAAAAAAAAAAAAAAAAAAAATAAAAAAAAAAAAAAAAAAACGCTATTATGAGAGCAAGCTGCCCTTTTAAAATAATAAAGATGTGGAAATTTTTAACAAAAAATTTTAAAAATATCAAGATCAGAGCTGCTATTTGATTGATAATCGTGAATAACTCATTATGGCAGAGAAGAAGTTTATAGACTGAAGCACAAAATTCTACGTAACATTTGTTAAAATTTCGTCATAAATTATGTCAAACTGTGTTAGGATATAAGTATTTTACAAAATAAGAGCGGGGAGAAAGCTAATTAAATTTAACATTTTTGAGTAAATATTATTAATAGCAATATGATTCTTTTGTTAGGGGGAAACTGGAAAAGGTCTTCTTCAGATTAATCATTCATAAAAAGCATTACAGTGCTTTAACCATGAAAGTCGTAAACTATATTTCATAATTTGAAGAGTAAACTATAATCTTAGATAAGAGAATTCAGGAACTTTAGTTAATAGGATATTACCTCACAAACATAAAAATTTGTACAACTAGTTATACGCATAAATCCAAAGCATAAAAACGAAAAAGTTTCCCCCTCCACTGCGCAGCTTAGCTTCCTCTCAAGGCACATAAATGTTTACATTTGGAACCGCCAAAAGACAACTGTAGCGCCATCTAGTGATCGAGACATTTTTGGACCAATTTGTTTTATGCGCTACCTCCTTCTTTAATATTCCGTGGCTAGATACTAACAAAACTAAAGGTTCAGAGACAGTGTTGATTGAGTATTCGTGAGAAGAATTTAAACTGCTGAGTGCGCGTGTTCTCATTTGGGATAAGGCAGAAAAAGGAGATGAAGCTATTTTGAGAGAGTAATACTGTTTATGAGAATATTCTATATAGGCAGCAAAAAAATTATAATCTAAAACCCCGTAAATTGCTTGTAATGCCAAAACTATATGGGAAGAAAATTCTAGAATTGTGTCATGATATTTGGGCGAGTCATCTCGGGGCTGACGAAAACAAGGCATAGGTTAGCTCGTCATAATAACTGACCGAACTGTTACAGGGAAACTGATGATTTTCTAAGATTCTGAGATCGATGTCAGAGAGCAGGAAAAGTAAAGGCCCCGTTAAAACTTGTAACAAATATCAGATAATTAAAAAACTAATAAAAACTCCTGTGGTCCCTGACCATTTAGTATTAGGAGTCATTAGGATTGTTTTGAAGCAGCAGACTTGAAAAATGAGCAATGTCCTCGCCGGGACTCGAACCTCGGACCCTCGAATACTCGCCGAGTGTGCTGACCATTACACCAAAGGCATGCTAAGAAGGCGGGAGAAATACCTTATAGTATGAAGTGGAAGCCGTACATAATAACTGCAATTCGTTTGGCCTCAAAATACCGAGAAGTCATACCGCCTAGAGATTTAGGATCAGTAGCGATAACGAATGCACTGTTACGACTATTAACTTCATCAGTTATCCGAAAGAAATTCAGTGCGTCTTATGGAAGTCATTCACTAGCCAGCTGTCTTCTGAGATTTTGACCGTTTTGGCATTAACTGAAGTCACAGCTGAGTGTCGCATCTTCAATCACACTTGCTGAAGAGGTTTCATAGAACAATCAATAGACTGTTACTGGTAGTGAGCATTAATGCAAGAGTGTCACTTGCCTACGTGTTTGCTGGCGTTCAGAAATATAATTTGAATGTAAGAAGAAGAAAGAAAAGTAAGTGAGAGTTTAAGATATTCTGTTTTTTTTAATTGATTGATTTTAAAGTTTTTTTAACTTTAAAACGTTTTCTGCTTGAACAATAATTTATATTTTCTGTTAATTTTTTAAAGCAAAACATTTAATTGGAATTTGATGTTTTGTTTTTATATGAAAAAGTGCGAGCCCTTTGTTAAAAGATTTCATAGCTCACCGCTAGCTATAATGTTAAAATATTTGGAAAGCCCTAAAATACAGTGTTATTAAATGTATGCAATGAGATACAAAGCTTATATGTAAAGTAAAAAATATGTAACTTTAGCTTATACTTTAAATCAGCAACATATCTGGAAATTAATTCTGTAACCATGTGCATTGCTCATAATTTCTCGGCCAATCAGATGAAAGCAAAACTTTTAATATAAACAGCAACTAAATGCGTAATTTCCCTCTCTCTCTCTTTCGCCACTTCGCCTTTCTGCTGACAATATATTGTTACGCTTTTCTCTTTTCTTCTTTGTACGTACGTTAAAAGGTTCGTGGATTTGGAGCGAACAACAACGACGACACTTGATGAAATACCGAAACACACTTTATTAGCTAGTATATTTCAAGACAGCTCCAAAACACTTTTACAGTTGTCGAAGAATTACTATAAACACGCTGAGACAATCAGAGACACAGCCTTCAGGCTATCACGGTGGAGACAGCGTCACGGGAAAGCACCAGAGTACAGCTCCCAGCTCTGCTCAGTCGTTCTCGGAACTTTACGTAATCTTGAGGCTCTCCACGCTACAACTCGCGATGCACTCGACGATACACTAGAGTACAATTCCCGACTCGGCTCGGTCAAAGAACGTCTATGTAAAGAAGGAAAGACCCCATAGACGTAATGTAAACTAGTTTGTCTTCTACGCCGTTAGAAACAAAAAGAGAACATTCGCCAAGGGATTTGGCGACGGAACCTGTTGGCGAGAATTTCCCCTCTGTAATGTACCGGACCTGGCCGAGATTTTCCTCCTCCGCCACGTGTATAGGAAATTGAGGAACACGGGTTAAGATGAATCGTTTTTTGACCTGGAAAATGATGAAATATTAGGTGAAGTTTCACTTTCACTGGCTGTAGCACTATACATATCGCAGTTTGATGTCTGTTTTTTATATCCGTCAATATGGAGGGAAAAAATTGAGTCACACAGCTTTAAACTCTTGATAAACGTGACAGTCGAACCTGTTGGAACTTCGACATCAGCTTTGAGCTTTGGCGCTTTTTGGCGACAGATATTTCACGCATGCGCAGCTATTTCCCTTTTCTTTCGAAAGGAGCCACTTCTGCTGCTGCGAAGTTTTCCTTCTTAACAATAGATATTCTTTGGTTCAGTCGTTCTCGGAGCTCAACACACTCTAAGATGAAACTCGACACTGCATTACTCGCGATATACAAAGAAACTCTCTCGATACACTCGACGACCAGCTCGACACTAGACTACGAAACACTCGCTCACTGACTATCAGCTCGCTAGACGAAACGCTAAGTAACTCTCCGCGTACCAGCAGGGTTTATATAGCTTTTGGCTTGCGTTCGAGAACATTCTGGGCTAAACCAGTAAGAATTCGTTCCGGAAAGTTCTCCATGCGTCTATAGCATATCGCCAATTTTGTCGCCAAATGTGGCAACTCTAAACCTGCTTTCCGGGGAAGCTATCTTACGGCACCTGGACATTTTGTAGCAATATCATTTACCCTGTGCTAGTTATTCACCATTATCTAAAATGTAATGGCATATCTGAAATTGTGAGGCGTATTTAGCATCCCTAGTCTTCTACCAATTATGAAGATACGTGCTACGAAATTCGTCATCCAAAAATAAATTATGTTTAACTATCATGCTTGTAGTGTTTCTTCCGAAATTCCATCCGGTCATCCCCTACGCCGCAATTTCCAATGATCTAAGCTGCAGTTTTTTCGGCCATGACTAGAAAATGAATTGTTTTCATCCTTCGTCAAAATTACAATATTACAGCGACTTATGTCAAAGTTTGTTATTAATGTATTTTTTTTACATACAAATATCAGTTATTTCATTGCTCTACAATATGCAACTCTATTTGTGCTTTATTATGAAAAAGTACATATTAAATGTGACGCAATTTCATAACTATGCTTTGGAAATAATTTCTATTGATAACAACATTGAGTTTTCACACAAGGCTGTGAGTTTTTAGAAAATCTGAAATAATATCAAGATATTTTTTCAAGAACTTTATACATTTTCAACAAGACGAACATCTTGAATATGAGAAAATTTTTATCTTTTCAAATTTAGAGACTAAATTTTTCATTCGTCTCATTTTGTTCATTTGTTGCATATGTAACAAATGAATTTTATGTATTTGTATGTTTTTATATATTCTAATTTTAAAATTATAATTTTTTACGCTGTTATATATCTAGATATGAGGAAGTTTGTGAACCAAATGGCAGCCATAGCGAAACCTCAAGGCTATGTCCATGAAGCCCTTCATTTGCTTTCTCGTTCTAACTGCCCATATTGTGTAATATTTGTTTGCTGTTACTCTAACGCTTTTGCTAAAAATGCTTTTCTGTCGCCAAGCCTTTTTCGCATTTAACGGGGAGGGAATATGTAAGATAAAAAATATGTAAATCAAAATTATAATTTAAATTAGCGATAGTCCTTAATTCCCCCTCTCTATTCTAAAAATCGTAATTACTTTTCTGGACTATGACATTTCTAGATCAATCCATCTTGCATGGCTTGCGTAACGATGATAAAGTAGCTAATTCGGAGTCTGAACTCAAACTTTCAAGAGCTGAAGCCATTCTAGCCTAAATTGAAACCTTCTCTTGGTGAGCCTCCATATTGGATAATTGCGCATTTCGCATTTTCACTTCAGCTCTGTTCGCGTAAAGGTGCTAGTTCTCTAGCTTAGCTTCTGATACAGATATACACACATAAGTAAAAGAAAAGGAAATAAAATTAATTCCTGTCAAAAAGATGGAATTTCATAGAAATTATTATAAAAGAAAGATTATCACTTCCAGGGAAACTTCGTTTAGGGTATTAATATTGTCTCATGTTAACTGGCATAGAAATGTGAAAGCTGAAGAATTTTTTTTTTTCTAAAAGAAAAATTAAAGTTTGAAAAAATATAGTAACGGGATGAACAAATAACTATTAATCCTCTTCTGTTTAATGCTTCAAGTAGAACTTTTCAATGGATTAACATTTAAAACATTAAACTCAGATGATCAATGCTTGCCGAAAACATGTTTCGTTCTTCCTATCATTATGTGACTCAAACAGCTACCAAATGATTATCTAAAAAGTTAGAAAATGTTTTTAATAATTTCATAATGACCAGAATTACTCCGATGAAGAATGCGAAGAAGAAGGAGTCCGGTACTTTTCAGCAGATTGTGACTGTAGATAGGGCTGAGTGGAAAGACATGATAACGCATTTAACACAACTGAGCTTGAAGTGTCACAGTCTTTTTTTTTACGCACATCAGATCATTTTTCTTTAGATAAGATAATTTTTAATCATAGTTGAATACAATAATTTCCATGCACATTTAAAAAAAAAAAAAAAAAAAGGTGGGTAGTTCTATATCTCTCGCTTTACTGGGCCGTTTGACGAAATACAAATTGCGTTCTTCATGTCTCGAAAGTGCGACTTAGATTTATATATAGCACTGTTCTAACATAGGTATTTTGACACAAAATCGGACTTTTTTTTAAATAACATACAAATTTTTTTCCATATTATTACTCAAATTATGCCTAGATATTAAATTTTCTAGAATTTGGTGCGAAATTTATGGACAAATTTAAAATCATTTTTAAACTTAGCGCATTTTTTTCAGTTTGCGCCAAGAATAGTTCACTTGGCGAACTTCTTAATATATGGCAACCTATTTTCCTTTCCCTTCTTACATGAGCGTGACAGAAAAAAATCACAATCGTTCCCTACTTTCAAATAATCTTCTTTATACTATATTTTTAATTATAATTGTTATTATTTTCAGGAATGTTTTCTTTTTCAGAGAATATAAAAAATATATTTTCACTTCAATTAGGATACCTGTGGTTTTTCTTTTCTGTGGAGATAAATCTTTAGTCAGTACTTGATAACCTGCATAGTTTAAATATAAGGTACATCGTTTATTTATTTATTTTTTTCAAATAGTTTTCTTTATACTGCATTTTTTAGTCATAGTTATTATTTTAGGTCATTTTTAAATTTTCAGAATTTTATTTTAATTGTTTGTGCTGCATTGTCTCTTCAGATAGTTGTTTTAAAATTTTCTATTTATTCATTCGTACTGAGCATTTTAAATATATTTATTAATATAAAAATTTTCCAGAATTTGATTTTATTTATTTGAATTACGTTTCTTTCGAAAGCATACTTTGTGACCCAAACTACGATGCATTTGAAAACTGCATGTATTAAAAGAGAAAATACAGTGAAGCACAGTTGACACGCCTTTCAATGGGCTGTTCAGAAAAGATATATGAATAAGAAAGATATATAATCGACTCCAGGTTGCTGGTGCAACGATCAGGATAACATGACTGACCTTGAGAGGTGAAGCAGGCGGAATAGTAATAAAGAAATAGATAAATATAACCGACATTTTAACTTAGGATGACATTCATACATTGCTTTAAACAGTTTTATCATTGTGCCCAATGCTTTACATAATTTTATCATCCTACATTTAGTTTCTTAAAATGTTATTCATATTTTAATCAAATATTTTATTTTTAAAATCGCAAGAATCAAATATCATAAGATTAAAAAGGTTTTAAGTTAAAAAAAATAATAATAAATTTTGTGCAAAAATTTAATTTTCAATGGCTTGCTCTTTTTCTTCAGGCATTCTGCAAGTATATTACAAAGCATCCAACTTTTCGAAACATCTCTGTATTTCTGACATTCATTTTAAATAACGTTATCGCCTTCCATTTCATAAGGGCCCCCAAACGGCCGAGCGGCAAAGTCGCTGAACGCTAGTAGTTCGTTCCAGGGTTCGTATCTCGGCGAACGGGCTGGTTGCATAGACGTTTTCGTGGTTTTTCTCATGTATAACGTGCATACGAGCTGGTTTCTTCTTTCTAGAAAGTTCTTCACGAAGGATCCCTCCTTTTAGGCAGATAGCCCTGCTTTGGCGTAACTTAATAATCCAATTCAATCCATTTCCTAAGTTTTGGGTTAGAGCCTTTATCAGTCTTTAGAGGCTAGGCATTTTGAAGGCATGAGATGAAAGGAAAGACTGGTTTCATCAAGAGGGAAAACGTCTTTACATGACATCCATATACGTACATCACTGGATAAATTCCTGAATCTTCAAATAATACGACTGCGGAATCATGGGATTCTCCGTTTATGATACGATCCGATGTTCTATCACGTAATTTAAATTTATACCAACCATATAGTCGAAAACCAGTCGCTTTTCGCGTTAATCTGCAATGATATCGTTTTTGTCTTTTTCGTCAGCGCAAACTCAATTGATGGTATTTGCTGATGTTACACGTCTAAGGGTTTTCTCTCTGAATACTCAAATTCCTTGAAGTATTCTGAAAGTATATTCAAAAGCATCCAACTTTTCGAAACATTTTAGTATTTTTAACAGCCAAATTCCCCTTCAAATTTTTGCTTACTTTTCTCCCTAATTTTCTTCTTTTCTTCTACATTTATTTTCAATACTCACACAGGAAAATTAAGACTTTTCCATTGTTACACTTCCATAAATTTTGCATTCTTGTCAAATTTTTTAAAATATCAATTACATCAGTTGCGCTTCAGCTGAAGACAGCTTTCATTTTCTATGCATTTTAACTATAAATAAAATTTAAAGCAAAGTCCAAAGGATAAATATTTTAATTAAAAGAATTTTTTGCTAAATAACAAAGAAATAAAACAGTTCATAAAACTTCAAACGAAAGTTCTCAGTTTTAGACAATTCGATTTAAATGAAACTTAAAGTAAACTAGCAGAAGATAACACGACAAATGTAAAATTTTACTGTTACAAATATTTAAAAAAAAGCAAAAAAAGGAAGAAATAATAAAAAAT
>KK121368.1:31816-109654 GCA_000611955.2 Stegodyphus mimosarum | reverse complement strand
ACTTTGTATTCATATGGACTTGATCGGCACCAGATCACACAAAGCTCACGTTTATATTTCAAGTTTTCCAATAGTGCAATTTGTGTTTTTCATAAAGTGTGTATAGTGTATAATCATAACGCTGAATTTATTCAGTAAAGACTCAAAAGACAGAGACTTTTGTGCTTGGAAAGGACTTTGTTAAACTTACCTATGAAGCAGTCAACTGCATGGACAGTAAATTAGTGGTGACCCCATCACATGACCTTTATCAGCAGATTTCCAGTACCATTGTGTCATGCATTACTATCGATGCTTTCCTATGTCTGTACTTACATGTACATGTATAGCTTCGCCAATTTCGGCGCGGCAGTATTGCCTTTGTTTTTATAATCATCGCCTAAGGGCAGAAATTACCAAAAGTACCGGTAAAAGTTGTTTTTGCAACTATAAGCCGTAAGATCAAAGAACCGATTACGATTACCTCATCTCAGTTGTAGTTGTTGTTGTTGCTGTTATACTTGTAGCTGTAAAAAGCGAACTGCTGTTTGTTTACTTAATGCTGTATTGATTGTAGCGATTTCGCTGTGAGATAGAATTATTTTATCTGCTTTGAACTGAGTTTTTGCTAAACGTCTGAGATATTGTGATATTGTGCGAAGATCTGTGAAGAAATATTTCAGCATTTTAATTTATTTCTTGTGGAAAGAATAAATTTTTGTTAACTTTTTAACGACTTGTGCATTCAATATATAACGAACAATTACGCACGTAACAATATAATATATATCCTAAGTCGCGCTTTCGATACACGAGAAACGCAAATTGAATTTCGTCAATCGGCCCAGTAGAACACGAGAAATAGAACTATCCCATTCCCTCCCCCGCAGTGTACACGGTTTTTAAATTATGATGTCATCTTAAGCAAGTAAGCAGCAGCGTGGATGAGGAGTGTCTTGCCAGGAGAATGTTTATGTGAATAAGAACGCTGCAATTCAGAGGAAGAAAGAAGGGAGTCAAAAGTTTCAGTTCCGAGTTAAAAACGTTTTAGTTTACAATTTATGACTGGGCAGGAGATATCTGCATCAAGCGTTACGTAACATGAAAAGATCTCGAATTTGGGAAAACAAATGAATTTAGGGGGAAATGTTATATTAATGCCTTTGAAGAGTACCAAGTGTTTAGTGTCTTTCGAGAAGACACTGAAACAAATTAAATTAGCCAAAAATAACAGACTATTACTCAAATTATTTTTGCGTTGTGTTATCGGTCAAATAAAATAAGCCGAACAAACCAAAAGATAATAACTGGTGAGAATCATATATAATGAAGAAAATCATACAACCTAATACTTAAGAAAAAAAAACACTTTTAAATTTCAAGATAACTTTATGATTTTATTTTTTTTAACTTACGCAGGTTAAGTACAAGACACAGCAAATATGGTGTAATTAAGTCTCCCGGGAGATATGGAAGAATATTAATTATTACAAGTTTAATTTATACACACAGGTATTTTCATTAGTTACCACTAGCCAAATTTCTATGAAAAATGTCTGTCAATGCATATCTTAAAAATAAAACTGGAAAGCAATTGATAATTAACTTATTGCACTTATAATCACAGAATATTGCCCTCTCGATATTAACCCGAATTATCTTAAATACCGGAATACTATTATATTCCAGCATTATATTAAATCTCTCATCCAGGCTATCCCTACTCTTTTAGCAAAACAAAGAATTGTTTTTAATAGTAAATTTCAAGAACAGCCATGAGCTAAATGCATTAACATGAATTTTAATTTTTCTGACTTGATTTTGAAATGAATTAATTATTTCAATTAAATTTATCATCTCTGCTTCACGAACTGTATAGAAGACAAAACTAAAAGATTCAACAAAATTCACTGAGAAAAAGGACTTATCTCTTATAGATCCAAACAGGTGGCAGCAGCACACAACGGATTAAGTTAAATACACTCTTTTTGCAAAAAAAATCGAAGCACCAAGAAGGACTTTTGCGATCGTGACGAAATTTGATATACAAAAACATCTTGATCGAACCTGCAAATGATCAAAATTTCAAGGCAAATGAACAGGAATTGAGATCAAGCGCGCATTTCCAGTGCGCAATTCGCAAAGTATAAAGCCAGTAACAGAGGCATTTTTTTTCTTGTTGCTGCCAGTGTAATTCCGTAAAGAAGCAACTACAAATGCCATTAAGATGATATCGAAGACCTTACAGACAACTAAACGACTTCGAACGTGGTCGCATTATAGGGTTCCGTGAAGCTGGGTGGTCATACCGAGGAGTAGGCCGCCACCTGCAGCATATAGACACTGCAGGTGTCTGCAGATATTGGCAGCAATGGTTGCTACAAGAAAATTGACAACGAAATGAAGGCTCTGGAAGGCCAAAGAGCACAAATGCGAGGCAAGATAGGATGATTGTTCGCCAGGCCCGAACAGCCACAACGGTATCATTGTCGACTATTCTCGACAATGTCTATATGTCGACATTACAGCTACGTCTATTACCTCCCGTGGTACCGTCCACCATCTCACGACGCTTGTTTGAGGCGAGGTTACGGTCACAGAGGGCTTTAAGACGTTTTCCTTTGACCCCACAACATCGGCGGAGTTGTCTGGAGTGGTGTCGCAGCCGATCATCGTGGCTACCATCAGACTGGCATCGTATAGTGTTCACCGATGAATCCCGCTTCACTCTTGAAGCAGATGACGACCGTCTTCGCGTCTAGAGAGGACGGGGGCCAGCAGTCCCAATCAGCATTTGTTTTACAAAGGCATACAGCCATAACCTCTAATGTGATGTTGTAGGACGCTATTTCCTATGACAGCACGTCATCTTTAGTCATACTCCGTACATCTTCAACAGCTCAGCGATATGTTGATACCATCCTGCGGCCGGTTGCATTACCCTTCATGGCACGTCATCCTGGGGCCATTTTCCAACAAGATAATTCCAGGCCACATACCGCTCTTATATCTCTGGACTGTCTGCGTGCGTTTGATACTCTTCCTTGGCCAGCAAGGTCACCAGACCTTTCACCAATCGAGCACGTCTGGGATATGGTAAGCCGCCAGATTCGGGAACCACAAAATATCGCAGATCTGGAGCGACAATTGATGAATACCTGGCAGAATGTGCCGCAGGAGGACATTAGGAACCTCTACCACTCCTTGCCTCGACGAATTCAAGCATGCATTGCCGTCAGGGGCGGTTCGACCAACTACTAATTTGAACATTCAGTGGGTGACTGTGAGCCGTGAATATGTACTATGACCTTGATTTTAATCATTTTATTATCTGTGTATGAGTTATACACATATGCAATTTCATCAAAAACAAACACTTCCTTCATGGTGCTTCGACTTTTTTGCAAAAGAGTGTATATGGCGAGAAAACAGGAAAGTCTATGAACAGAAGGCAGGGGAACTTTTTCGGCACGGACGGGAAGGTGAGGCATAACCAGTCAACGACAAGATGTGGAATCTCCTTGGAGATGACTGATGGCCTCTTCTGCTAACGTGTCACTCAGCTCCACGAACATGGGTGTGACAGAAGATGAATAAGGTGATATCTGAGTTGAAATCTTCAGGTTACGAAAAGCGGAAAAATTAGCTACAAGAAAGTCATGATGAATCAGCAATCAACAGTGAAACATCGTCACAGGTTTCATCTGCGATGGATGTTGTGAATAAAGAGTTGTACTAAGACGGAGATGAACCGTACTTCCAGCCCGAAGGAATCATATTATTCCCCTCCTCGCTACTAAGAAGAAGCACTAGAGACTGAGACACGATGACAATTGAAGAACCGGATAGGAAGCAAGAGCAAGCGTAAGAGAGCGAAAAATTGAGTGTACCGGCTTTTTGTTACGAGAGTTTACCAACGGCGCCAAAACTCACTCAAAAAGATGACAAACCCTGACAAAAACGCCCCGTAGAAAACAGTATAAAATTTCTTACATTTCAAAGAGTTAGTTCAACATCTTTCTCCCGGGTTACCAGAAACTTCGCCACTCAAAACACATGCAGACAGTAAAGAACCGGTAAACCTAGAACCCCACCGGATGTCCGAAGCGACCTTCACCTTGAATCGACTCGAAGCAGCTCAAAAATGACAAGAAACGCGATTCATCCTCCCTACACAAAAATCCAACGAAAGTTACAAAATTTTGTTAATTAAATGAGCATATTTTACAAACTAATTCAGCTATCAACTTGAAAATACTTTTAAATTATTTAGGTGCAAATTTTTCTGTTTCTTCTAGTATACGTTATAAATATGTAAACTCAGATTAAGTATTTTTAAATTCAGATTATAACATGAAAATCGAACCCATTTCCATTGTCAACTGCTAGAAAGAAACGAACATATAATCTTAAGTAAGAAACTCCAATTAAAAGTAAAACAAATTAACACAGAGATTAAATAAAATACACATTGTGTAGTATAATTTGAAAAATAAATGAATAAATTAATTAATTAGGTTAATTTCGCTACACAACAGAGAGCGCCAAATCTAGAATCGTTAATTTTGAGGTCGCCAATTATTCTTTTAAAGCAACTACCGTATTTTATTGTCATATTTTTAAGGCTTAGGAAAAGACACTGGAGCTCTTAACAGCTTTCGATATTCGTCATGGCTGATGGTTAAGGCATACCGATGAAGATAACAAAAACTAGATTTTTAATAAATCACCAATCTTTATTTTCTCACATAACCAAATTATTTCTTAGTAGGTAAGTTATTTCTAGATCATAAGCAATTACAATATTATTTATGTGCATGTTATATCATCTTAGAATAAGAACAAAGGAGGGCATAGAAGCATAGATTTGTTTCCAAGGCAGAAGCTAGGAAAGGAAGGACGGAGTTTCTTGTGCCAAGAATATTTATACTAAGTACATGCAAAAAGTACTCTGAACTATGAATGGTTAATCTTAATGCTATATAATCATAGAAGGATCTCGAATTTGGGAGAACAGATGAACTTAGGGGAAGAGCACAAATCTAGAATCGTTAATTTTGAGGTCGCTAATTATATATATATTATTATTATATAGTATATAATATATATATAATAAAACATCAAGAAAGAAATTTTTTTAAAAATTAATGCTTTAAAAAGTTTGATCTAGAATGGGATAATTTTTTTAATATAAAATTTCTTATCATAATAATTTCTTTAAAATTCATTCCTCCGCTGCTCAAGTGCAGGAATCATTTCGATTCAAGTGCAGGAAAGCAGGAAATTTCGATTCAAGTGCTCAAGTGCAGGAATCATTCCGATTTTTACCTTATGTGCATGTATATATATTATTTGATTGTTGATAATCATGATGTGATTATTACCTTTCTGCTAATTTTAGTTTCGAAATTATATATGGGAGTATAAAATTTTGTAAAGATAATTTATATAAATATTTTATAATACATTTGTACTAACATGCATAGAGAATTAGACGATGGCATAGACCTGCAGGCTCCTATAGGTATTTGAAATTGTTCTAAGTTTAATCGCATTGAATTCTTTTAAAAATTATTCTATGTACTCCTTCCAGTCCGATACAGTTCTATGCATTTTATCAATGCTAATTGTGTACTTATGTTAATTTGTGCTTATAAGTACAAATTTTTATGAAAATTTGATCTACAGTTCTATTTTTGTGCATTATTTTTATAGGCATTCAGTGTATGCATACCCGCATAATTTTATTCGTTTTGTTTATAAGTTTTTATGTACTTGTGGAGATTTGGCCAAAGGGTACCCGTATACGCTTTTGTGTACTGGTCTGCTGGATTTTTTCCTACGGGTACCCGTAAGTCAAATCCCCGTACAATTTTTTACGAGTCTGAACGGAGCATTTTTAGCAGGGTTTTCATTTTCTTTTAATTAATATTTCCCCCCAGTTATATAATCTAAATGTTCATTAAACCATATCTCTGGATATTTTTATTTTCCTTGCATTTTATCCCAAAATCCATAGCCTTTTGTTGTGTATTCAACAAAATGTACTTTCACTTCGTTAATAAACCACTTTGACTGGTTATTTTATTTTATTTATTATTGCATATGCAATATACTCATCCCTCAGTCCTCGCGGTTAATAGGGACCAGAACCGGCTGCGATAAGTGAAAAACATTTTTTGTGTATATATAATATCAATAAGTGCATATGAAACCATGTAAGTGCATATGTTATCATTAGAACATTAAAGAATAGTTTCAAACATGTAAATAAAATAATAGTATAAATAGCATATATAAAATAACGTATAAATAATATAAATATGATAGTGTGTGTGTAACATACGTAGATGTAACTAAAGTGTACTTACTGTAAATATGTTTTTAAAACTCTTATTCTTATAACAACTTTTCTTTTGTAACAAGGTACGTAACTCATCTCAATAGACAATAGCTTCTCTTCGCTTGATCTTTATAAATGTCGATGAAACACCTATGCAGTACGAAGGAGGTAAAGAAGATGAAGATGATTTACTGCACAGGTTAATGAGAGCTTTAATGCTCCTCAGATGACGCCTGATCATCAGGTGCTAGGGCCACTGGATCGTCGCGGGCAGCTTCGGATAGAGCTGGGGTAGCTGCAGGATACGGCGTAGAGGCAGCAGGAGGAGCTTCTGCAGAGCGTTTTCGGCGCACAAGGAACATCGTGATGTGGAGCTGTGACCGTTAATTTTTTATTCTGAGCAAAGATGCCTTGTACAACGCCATTACACCGTCAATACGGTAAACTGAATTCTACGGTTCTGACTATGTTGTCGTCGATTTCTTGGGCCCTTTGTTGCAGAGTGTGTGCTATGTGGAAGAGCTCTTGCAGGTTTTCCAAGGTAAGGCACGTTCTTCAGCTTCATTTTCGTCACCATCGTCAGTTACCTCCTCCTCTTCCTCACTCGCCGATCTTGCCATTTCGACGAGTTTCTCGTCGATTGAGGGCTCGAGTGGCACTCGATCAGTGTATTCACTTCTTTCGTCGTCATGACAGAGAACCCTTCAGTGGCTACCAACCGAGCCAGCCTCACAGCCTTTTTCACGCTGGAGTGGTAAACTTCGTCAAGCGTAAATCCCTCCTAATCATGGATTAAGTTTTTCAGCCACAATTTCCTCCAACTTATAATCAATGTCTGCTCTTTCATCTCATTAAGAGCATTCTGAATGTTGACCAGGCACGTTGCAATGTTGTATCCCCGCCAACAGTTCTTCAGGCTGAAGACCACGTTGTCTTTGTCGACGGAGGGGATGAGGCCCTCCATCGTGGACTTCGTCTAGAGGGCCTTGAAGGCCCGAATAACCCCCTGATCCATGGATTGTATAAGGGAAGTGGTGTCGGGGGCAGGAACTCCACTTGGACCCTGTCATAATGGAGACTAGTTGCATATTCTCCTGCACAGTCTATGAAGAGGACAACCTTAAAGGGCAGCTTTTTTTCAGGAAGGTACAGCTTCACCTGTGGGATAAAGCAGTTTACAAATCACTCGAGTGTGAGGGCGTTTGTTATCCATGCCTTTTTGTTCTGTATCCGGTATACGGGCAGCAAGGCTTTGGTTTTGTTTTTCAAAACCCGAGGATTCAGAGACTTGTGAATTAAGACGGGCTTCAGCATTCCTACACATGAGGAGAGTTACTCAATCTTTGTGGGCCTTGAACTTGAATCCTGGCCTCTTCAATTCGTCCTTATAAAGGAACGTCCGGGACGGCAACGTCTTTCAGAAGAGACCAGTCTCATCCATGTTAAAGACCAGCTTCGGGAAATAACCACCCTCATCAATTATCTTCGGTAACGCTTCCTCGACGTAACAAAGAGCTACCTCTTGGTCTACCGAGGAGGCTTCCTCCATACAAAGGAACGCGGCGAAGGCCAAAATCTCCTCTTGAATTTATCGAACTAGCCCTTGCTGGCAACATAACCACGTATTTCTTCTTCGGTAGGATCACTCAAGGCATTGCTACTAGGCTGAGGTTTATTTTCGTCGTCGTCGTCACCTTCGTCTTCGTTCAACTCTCCTTCAGGAACGAGACTGTTATACAGGGCTTTGGCTTTAGTTTCGTTGAATCCGTAATAGCGTGCAACAGACGCATAGCTATGACCTGCCTTAAGCATGTCCAATAAATTAACTTTCTCGTACACTGTCATCATTTTTCTCTTCTTCCTGGGTTCACTAGAGGATTTAGATGGTGGAGGACGTTTAGGAGCCATTTTCAAGAGCTCACAGGCACTATGTTGCACAAAAAAATACAAGAGAACAGCAAAATTTAGCACACCTCGAGACTAAGCATCACTCGAACATTGATTTGAATAAGCACGGTCATCATCGCTGGTAAAGCACTATTTTGCACAAAAAGATACAAGAGAACAGCAAAAATTAGCACACATCGAGACTAAGCGTCACTCAAACATTGATTTGAATGAGCGCGGTCGTCTTCGCTAGGTATGAGAGAGAAGGTGGGGAAAACGTTTAGGCCCATTAGCTTGCGAGATTCTGGAGTCGGAAGGAATATAAAATAGGGGGATGCTACCCAGACAATCAGAGACGTGGATTTTGAATTGTGTAGGCACTCCCTACCTTCTGCTGGCGTGCGGACAACTTCTGCGCCATAATCCCTCAATTTTGAAGAATATTTTTGAACAATTCACGATGTACTGAGGCCGCGATAAATTAACTGCGAAGTAGCGAGGAATGACTGTATTTCCAAAATGTTTCAATCTTGATGAATTAGGGTTTTGTTTTTTTACATTTTCTGCTGGCTCATACTGACTGCTACAGACAGATAGAGCTGGGCTAATCGTTAAGCATGTGCGTAGAGCATCAGGATGTTATAATTTGTACATAGATAAGTGATTTTAGTGTAATTATATGTGGATTTGTCGTATTTTTTTCCTGTATACTGTAACATGAAAATTTAGAGAAGCGAAGCTTGCTAGAATAAGAAGTAATAATAAGAAGTTTCCGTAATAAGTAAGAATACAGGGGCAAGTTCATTTAGCTTTGAGTAAATGGCTATCCCGCTAATTTGACGAAATATCGCCAAGCTGGCAACGGGTTGGGCGACTACTTTCTGTCGCCGAATTTGGCGGAGAGTCACCAAAAGTTGCCAAATTGGGCGACCATTTGATCCGGTCCCTATATAACTGTAATGGATACTGTAATTGAATAGCTGTAAACGAAGTGCTATCTAGCTGTAACGTAATATGGGGCACTGAAATATCTTCGGGTTAGCTTCACTCTTTACATGCGCTTTGCATTGCCTTGTGTTTTATATTCTTAGTAGTTTGAAGTGTAACTACTGATTGTACTCTGTGAAAAATTGTACGACATTTTTTTGGCCGGGGTTTGTTGTGGAAAGCTCCAGAACTTCCAAGTGCTTCCTTTGATAAAATCCCTTCAGGGGCTCACTTGTGTGAGTACGGGTGTGGCAATCCCGAGGTACCCTAGCCCTTCAGGGGATCATCTTCTTGGTGAGACGGGTGTCACGATCCTGGAGTCCCAGTGATCTATCCTCATTTCCGCAGGGGTGTTTGTGGAACCCCAAAAAAGCCTCTGAACTTTTACGGACTTACTACCGACATTTTGGAGTTTCGAGAAGGGGGGGGAGAAATGAAAAGTTACAATTATGAAGTATTGAATGACCTAATTATAAAAGTTCAATGAATTACTTTTTTTGCAAAATTAATAACCATAAATTTTCAAACATATAAACTACTACATTTTATGTAAATATTTTATATTACCTGAATTAATTCTTTAAAAAAATTATCTAATTTCTGTTTTCTGATGTTTGTGGGCTTGTCTTTCTTTTGTGGTGAACTTCATAATTGCAGGAAGGTTGACTTTTATTTTCCTCATTTACAGTTGAAGAAATTTCCTCGAGAACTGCACATGCAGAGGTAGAAGCAGTTTGCTTTTCTGCTAATGTAGAAGGTTTTTCAGAGACTTTTATAGGTGACTCATCTGAAATACATGTTTTTAAGTCCTCTTGATATGTTTTCCAACTTCTGTTCATATTCAGTAAGAGATCTTTGTGAATTGGATCAGTCATTGGATTTTTTGAGCCATATTTTTCACATGAGGTTTCTTTAGAAGCCATTAAATCATATTTAATAGTCTGCACTGCATCTAGGGAATCAATCTTAAGAGAGGTTCTATAGTCAGTGACAAGTGCATCCATTAAGTTGAATGCACTTTCCACTAATGGGCCATGGAAGCAGCTAAGGCAGGCTTTGACCAATTTAGCCAATGTAGGATACTTATAATCATTTGTGAAATCATCTTTTAAATTAAAACCTTTAGACCAATATTTATCAATTGTACACTTGATTTGATTTCCACTTTCATCAGATGTGTAGAGCATTTCTTTGGTGATATCAATATCACTCTGGTATAACCTTATTTCAGCTTCTACTTTTGACTTTTCATTATCACTAAAAATATGGGACATAAAAGATGATAATTTTTCAAAAGCTAATATTGTACCGGTTTTACCTCTTAGCTCTGGATCTAATGCTGTAAAACTAATTAGATATGAATTTTTAAGGGGTAATTTCTGTTTCATATGCTGTGCTGTATTAGTATAAGCTTTCATCAGAGAAATTTGGAATTCTTTTGCTATTGGATGATTTTTTGATAATTTCTTCAGGAGAGTGGAAGCTTCTGCACCAGTAAATATTACTTTGCTAGGTAGATGGAATTCTGGATTTGTGACATCAACCTTTAATAAATCATTATAAGATGTGCACTCTATATTTTCTGGCTTCATAAAAAAAGAGAAAAATTTTGCCATCAATTTATAAATACTGGAATGTATTAAATGAAGCATTGGTTTTTTTGTTTCAAATAATTTAATATATGTGTTGAACTCTGGTAATACTGCTGAATATAATGCCATATGCAATAAAGTTTTGTTTTGCATAACAAATAACCCATTTAATATTCTTTTTTTCCGAGCTAAAGCATCCTTTGTGAGTTGTTGGGAATGCAAGCAAGATACACCCCTTCAACAATTTTTTTCTGGGCTGCAAAAATATTTCTTTTATTGTATACAGTTTCAACATAAGAAAAATAATCCCCTTTATCAGTTTTATCCAAGTAGTGAAAATAAAATGCAATAAGAGCATCCCACAGATCTTTGATTCTTTCTAAAACACATAAAATGTACACCCACCTATGGTCTGGTCTCTTCAAGGGCTTAAGTTTTTTAATGGCAAGGGATTCACAGATTTTGAAAAAATTTTCTCTTTTACTGCAGCTTTTCATATCAAAATAGATGTCATCAAACAAATCTTCTAAGTATCTATCAAAACATGAAGCAAATTTTTTTGCACAGTTATTAGCTGTGTGACATGTGTCACCATCAATATCTAATAAGTGGGGTGCTTTGTTTGATCGTAGTCTGGTTTCAACACCCTTTTTTTTTCCACGCATGGTGTTACATGAGTCCATTAATACACTAATTAAGTTTGCCCATGGAATATTATTATCTTCAATAGTATTAACAACTGCTTTAAAAACAGCTTCTGAATTGCAAGATTCCATCTTTAGAGATGCAAAATGATGAACTACAACTTCATTTTGATTGTTGTCATAAAACTGCACCAATATTGCCAGTATACTTTCTTGAGCATTGCTAGTACTTTCATCCAAATTTAGAGAAAATGGAGTCTCCTTTAAAGTTTTAATGATATTTTCCTTAATAGTTTTTGCGAGCCCATATTTCATCTTATAACATGCAGTAGTCCTGGACATTTCCAACGAGTTTAGTGCCGTCTGATCGCGGCTCAACTGTTTGCAGAGTTCAATTAAATTGGGAGCTACATTGAAAGAAAGAGAATTCTCGGCGATAAACGAAGTTATTAATACCTCTTGGCGTGCTTTTCTTGCCACTATATCCAATGGCCGAGCATCAGTCTCCAGTAAGTCATCAGTATTTTTTGAATTAGCATAATTACTTAAAGTCATTGAATGTCTAATGCACTTTGAATATTTTATGTGCGTCACAGTTTTAGAATGATTTGTGAAAGCCTTGAATCCTTCCCCACCATACTTCAGCAGTGAGTTACAAAAAACACAATATGCTTGTCCAGCAACATTTATTTTCTTGCACCATGTGCCGATGGTATCCCCATTATCATTTCTCCGTTCAATCCAATTCCACCTAAATGCATTTCGGACGCCCTCTTCTAATTGTATAATATCACTATTTATATTGAGAAATTCCATAGTGAAATTCTCTTGCGTACATAAATAGAAAAATATTTCAATAAACGAAACGAAAAATTTACACGTGCATCAATAAATGAAACGAAAATTTTACACAGCGGAGAAAAGAAAGTTGCGAAGCAATCAATGACAAATAGCTAATATGGCGAAAAATCCCCCTTCTCTCCTGGCGCCACGCCAGGAGAGATAAGACCTTTGAACACAGAGTCACGTGATCGCACATCTGGTCGAACGAAGTCTCTCCCTTTTTTTTTCTGCCGCGCCTACTTACCGAAAAGAATCCAGAAGAGAATGTCCGAGAACCGGGGGAATGAGTCATAACTCGCAATAAGGAAAGAACAAAAAAGAAGTTTTTCCCCCTTTTCACGCATTATCACTGCCTTTGGAGAAAGAAAGGAAAAGTTTTCACCACACACACTGACCTTGCGTTTTCTGCTTTCAAAGCAAACAAAATTACCCAGATCAAAATAAATAATTCATTATTATTCCTACTTCCTTTTGAACGACGATCCCCGGAATTTCCGGGTATCGAAGTTCAAAATCCCCGGAGCACAAACACCCCTGTTTCCGTCTCCTCTCCCCTAAAGCTTTTTTCTTTCCTTTCTCCCTTGTGGTTTCCCTCTTCGGAGGTTGGGGCTCATCATGAGAAGTTGAAGCAGATCCTGTCTCTAGATTTCAAGTGGTGAGAAAACTGCCCACGTGTTTGCCGTGCGTGGAGACCTGTGTCGCTGGAAAGGAGGGTCCTTGTAGTTGAAGGGCGAAGTACTGTCCCCAACACACTGCTTTGGCCTCTGCTTCAGCTAAACGGGAGGACCTTGTCGTCCTCACGGGTGTCAATCGGCTGGTCACTAGTCCTTGTGTCAGTGGCTTGGGGATAAGCTTTCGGGAAAGCTGACTGTGGGCTTCAGATTGCGTATAGACCCGGTTAACCCTGGCGCAGGATTTTGCGTCCCCTTGTTGGACTCCGTGGTGGGTGGGGCTGCCGGGTCCGAATCTTAACTTCTTTTCAATATGGCTTCCACAAGTTTAACAAATACAAATGAACATAATTACGTGTCAAAAAGAATAAAAACAATTGTAAATGCAAATCCAGATGTAACTCCAGCAACTCCACCGAAATTTCTTGTTATAAACGACTTTACATGCAATCTTAAACAGCTGTCACCATTCCTTATTCAAAAGTACATTCAGTCTTCAATTGGGGAACCGAAGAATATCAAACGGTTACGCTCTGGAGATCTTGTCGAAACTGTATCAGCTACCCAGTCTGCAACACTCCTTGGCTTGAACAAACTTGGACAAATCGATGTTAAAGTGTCAGTACATAAAACACTAAATTTTTCTCGTGGTGTTATCTCAGAGACCGACCTCCTTTCCGTTTCAGAAGAGGAAATTGTCTTTGAGTTGTCTGAGCAGAATGTGTGTGCTGCCAGACGGATCAAGATGCGCAAAGACGATCAGTTGATTAACACGAAACACATAATCCTGACCTTCCGTTCGTCTGATCTGCCAAAAAGTATTAAGGCTGGGTACTTATATTGCCCCGTAAGACCTTACATACCGAATCCTTTGCGATGTTTCCAATGCCAGAGCTTTGGCCATTCGAAAATGTCCTGTCGTGGCAAAACCATATGTGCGCGTTGCTCTGTGGAAGGCCATGACAGCGAGAATTGCAATGCCGAGCCACTCTGTGCAAACTGCAAAGGAAATCATGCAGCATTCTCACGACAGTGTCCGAAATGGAAAGCAGAAAAGGAGGTACAAACAATAAAAGTAACGAAAAACATATCTTACGCAGAAGCAAGAAAATTAATAACAGATGCGCAACCCCGAAAATATTTGTCCTATGCTGGTGCATTAAAATCGTTTAAATCAGTAAGCACACATGCCCCGAAGGCCCCGAAGATATTTGTCCTATGCTGGTGCATTAAAATCGTTTAAATCAGTAAGCACACAGACAGCAATAGGCTTGCCAAATAAACAGACAATCCAGAATATACAAAAAAAAAAATCACAGAAATCAGTAACATCAACAGTTAAAGCTCAACAGAATAGAGAAACAAACAATAACCAAAGCGAAACCAATAAATAAAGAAAACCTCTCAGAGATCCCAGTTTGAGCTCCTTTGGGAGCATCAGCTCAGACAGCATAGACTCTGAGATGGATGTGGAAGAGGGGCTAGATGTCTCAAAACACCCGATTCCACGAAAATCTAAACAACAGCACCGAAAGAACAAACAGCATGCGTAATGGCCACCCTCATTTCATTGAATTGTCGCGGTTTCCACCAAAATCTTGAAAATGTTAAAAATTTGATAGATTTACATCACGCTGTGTGCTTGGCAGTTCAAGAGACGTTACTAAAACCCGTTCAACAAGCTAAGCTTCGGAGGAACTGTTTCATGAGGAAAGATAATCTTGCAGGTGAGCATGTGAGCGGGGGTGTCAGCCTTCTAACTTCACTTGACTATCTCTCTAGTCCGATATCTTTAAGTACACACCTCCAAGCTGTTGGAAGCCAAGTAAATCCACAGAGCTTACTTTCAGTCTGTTCTGTTTAATTGCCTCCAAATCATCATGTCACTCAACTGGAATTAGACGACCTAATAAAGTAGCTGCCTGAACCCTTTATCATCATAGGGGACTTAAATGGACATAGTCCACTTTGAGGAAGTAGAGATAGAAACTCGCGAGGCAGACAAATTGAGCAAATGATTGAAGACCATTGCCTTTGTCTCCTGAATAATGGACAGAACACCTACTTCCATGAACCTACCAGGAGTTTTCCCGCCTTAGATCTTGCCATCTGTTCTCCATCTCTTTTGCCTTTCTCCACATTTAGTGTTGGAAATTATCCTTACAATAGTGACCATTTTCCGATTCTGGTATCTATTACACGAGATCGAAAAAATTCCATGTTAAGAGTTCCCCATTTCATACTTACTAGGGCAGACTGGGAACTCTTCTCGTCTCTCGCAGAGATCACAGAAGGGATGGTAAAAGATGTGCCAATCGATGATGCTGTGAAAGGAGTCACGGATGTCATTATTCAAGCAACTATTGTCTCTATCCCAAAAACATCAACAAAGCTTCCAAAGTACTCAAAGCCATGGTGGAACCGTGAGTGCCAAGATACACTGAAGCAACAGAAAAAAGCTTGGGGAGTTTTTCATAAACACCCTTATTGCCTTCAAAAAAGCTAAAGCAGTCGCAAGAAGAATGAGGCGGAAAAGCCAGAGGGATTCGTGGATGTCCTATGTGCCTGGAATAACATCCTCTATGTCAAGCAGACGAGTGTGGGAAAGAGAAAAGCATGTGGACTGTACAGAGACCACACGCTTTCCTTTCTGGAAAAAGATGGTCGAGTGATCAGTGCATCAGAAGAAATTGCGAACGTGATTGGGGAAAATTTTGCTGCTGTTTCTAGTGACAGCAACTACCCGGCGGCATTTCTTTCTCTGAAGCGAAGCTCTGAAAAAACTCCCATTCATTTCAACTCTCCCGCCTCCGAGCCATATAACGCGGAATTTACAATTTCTGAACTAAGAACAGCTTTGATGCAGACACATAGATCTAGCCCGGGTATAGATGGTGTGAATTATGAAATGCTGAAGCATCTTCCCTGTAAGTCATTGACTGCCCTTCTCACCCTTTACAACAGAGGTTGGAAGGAGGAAAATTTTCCCAATGCATGGAAGATAGCTGTTGTCATTCCCATAGCCAAGCCAGGGAAAAACCCGAAGAATCCCTCGAACTATCCGCCCATTGCTCTTACGAGCTGTATTTGCAAACTATTTGAAAAAATGGTAAACTGCCGCCTAGTTTATTATCTAGAAAAAAACAACATAATCTCCCCTTATCGGAGCGGTTTCAGGAAAGGAAGGATGACGATAGATAATATGCTCTTATTGGAGACATCTATTCGTAAAGCCTTCATAAAACAAAACCATCTTGTTGCTGATTTCTTTGACATCGAAAAGTCTACGATAAGGCGTGGAGATAAGGTAATTTACAGGACCTTACTGGATTGGCGCTGCAATTTGGCGTCATGTTATAGTATGGGAGTGCCGATGCTTTACTTACATACAGCTTTGCTTTTTGCTTGCATAACATAACATAGACAGGCATATGTTATCATGGGACACAGTATACTTTTATATAGTAATTTATTGTCTACAAATAATACTGAGTTATAGAAGACAGGGAATAATTAAGCATTGGCAGCCAAGAATTTGAAAGTAATATGGGAGCTTCAAGTGAGTCTTTGATCTAAAATAACACCAAGGTACTTGACTTACTTGGTTGTCAGGTTAACTGCATTGTCATACTTTGATCCAGGTTCTTTTTTCTTGTAAACAGTTCAGTTTCTAATTTTTTCTACATTGATGGCAATTTCCCATTTCTGAAATCAGGACTCCAGTGCTTGTGAAGACGGAACGACTGAAGGCAGGATTGCATTTTGAATCATGATCACTGTATCATCACAATACATAGTAAGTGCTCTGTTTATGTTGAATGGAATATTATTCACATAAATGAGGGGCCAAGTAATAAGCCATGTAGAACAGCTGCAAGTATGTAGAGTAATAACTGTTGTGGCGAACGACAAAATATCTGTCCTTAAGATAAGAATTAACACTGATTTACATAGCCTGGGAAACCCAGAGTAATTAGTTTGTACAGTAGCCCCTGAAGCCATAGAGGATCAAGGGCTTTAGAAATATTGAGAAACAGTGTTCCAGTAATTTGATGATTTTGAAGGCTTTCAGAGATAAACTAGTATGTGACTCTTCAGACTGCTTTCGTGACAAGATATGCTATTGTGGATAAGTTTTTTCTTTCTTCTATGTAATTCAGTTTTTTCTGAAGGATGACTGTCTCAGCAATTTTGCTCAGCGAAGATAGCAGGCTAACTGGCTGATATGATGATGGGTCTTGACTCCTTTTCAGGCTTCAAAATTGGTGCAAATATCGGCGTTTACCACTACACAGGCAAATACTAAAGTTGATAATTTTTTAGAACTATGATGCAGATGATAATTGTTTTGAACTTAAACAACATTAAAAATCTCATTCATTTGATCATCTTCACACTGAAGTTATTCAGCACAGGGCTTTATATTTCTCAATATAACGTTGAATCTTTGACAGCAAAACTGGAGGGATGTTTGTGTATGGCTGTGATAAGAATTGTGTTAGAAACAATATGCTGTGTTTGAAGATGAGAGATGACATTAATGCAAAACTGAGAAGCGTAGCTATCAGCAAGTTTCAGTTTCAGTGTGGCCATTTAAAGGTGGAATATCTGTGTAGCATACAGGGTCCATATACAATTCTACACATGGAAATTAAGTACTTTTAAGAAATATCAAAGAAAAAAATTAAGGACATATCAGCAAAAAACAAAAATCTGATGGCTACATTATATGACTTCCTTGTATGGAATGTTAAATCATACACACATTTTCCGGAAATTCATTTAAACTTATTTCCTCGAATTTCATTAGAGATATATTTCCTCATTCAATTAATTCAGTTCTCACTTCATGACAAGGCAAAAATACATAAAACCTCAAAATATCTTTATTAAAAAAATGAAAAATATAAAACACCAAATACAGTCAAAACAATTTTTACAATTCAAATTAGAATTTCTACGTAAAAAAAAGCAATTCGATTAGCCGCCAAGAAGGCAGATTTTTCGGTGCACAATACTGAATGTTTACTTTTGGTTCCACTCATCAAAAAAGGTGCAGAAACTCATTTTATTCACTATTCTGCTAAGTTTCAAATGAAATCAATTATGGCCACGCTATGGTAAAACAATTAAGCTTAGTCACATTTAAATTGTTGATAATTCTATAACTATTGCATGCAGATTAACTAAAAGCATAAAAACCTTAACCGTATGATAGGAACAACATAATTCAATCATTTTTAAAGCAAAAAATATACAATTTATTAACATATAAGAATTACATTATTGACATTACAGAATACAAAACAAACACACCTTTTACCTAACGGACCAAAAAACTAGAACAATAACATCCACTGTTGTTCACTTGCAAAAAATTATATATATAAAAATTACTCCTCAATAGAAAATGCAGCAAGCATTACCAACAAACATTGATGTGGAGCAGTATAATGCTTATACTAAGCTTCATATTTTCAATCATGACAAGAAAACCATAACTACAGTGAGGTGATCCTTTTCAATGTAAATCTTTGATCAGGTGCCATAAT
The DNA here is from genome assembly GCA_000611955.2 of Stegodyphus mimosarum. Classification (NCBI taxonomy): domain Eukaryota; kingdom Metazoa; phylum Arthropoda; class Arachnida; order Araneae; family Eresidae; genus Stegodyphus; species Stegodyphus mimosarum. The sequence goes on along the minus strand of KK121368.1, from coordinate 91,156 downwards.
CCTCTCTTTTTTATATATAATAATGCCACAGCACACACACATATGCTGCAACTGAATTACTAGAAAGTGAAGATGCCCTCAGACCTCAGTCTTATAAGAACACTCAGGGAAGCATCTTGTGACATACACTATACATTGTCTATCAAATGAAAAAAGCACTTGCAAAGAAGTGGAGAATCTTTTTCCAATAGCTTACAGCTCAACTGACATTAAAAGGGATAGATGCTGAAAAGCAGTCATTGCTGTTAAAGGGCATCATATTCCCTACTAAATAATACCTCTTTCCTGTATTCCATTTATGGAACAAATGCATCTCTACAATGGTCAATATTGCCTTATTTTTCAAACCCTCTGTGGGATGTGGGTTTTTGGATCTGTCATTAAAACCTGTATTTGCACAAATAAAAAAAAAAAAAAAAAAAAAAAAAAAAAAAAAAATATTAGCTAAATTTGTATAATTACTTACATTAGTCTCTATTTTCATAAAATTACATTCGTTGCAATGAAATTTTCCTTATTAAAGAAAGAAAGCAAAATATCTAAAATTATAAGTCAATACATACAAAGTAACAACACATTTCCTGACTGGTTAAAGCAGTCGTGCTGCTCAGAGGGTTAAATCCTCAATTTTAATCTCTGTATTAATTCTTGGCAAGTGTTTGTTCCTTCTGCAGTATGATGCATTTCTCACACTGTTCCATTACAAAGTACTGCAATGGTTTTAGAGAAATATTAACTAAATTTAAATACATTCATCCCTCCTTCCCCATGAAAATGAGCTAAGAAGATGAATACTGTATATTGTTGTAATATATTCAAAAGCTGTTTAACGAAACCCGTTTCTTGCTCAAAATTTATTTTTGATTTGGAAAATAAATGTGGGATCTTAAGATATGACAAATTAAGAAAATTCATTATATGGGGAGATAAATACAGGCTCAGTTCAAAGAATACAGCGACTGTTAATAAACAAAATAATTTTGAGAACATAACTGTAGTCTTGGAAATATACTTTTCCCTTTATTTTCAGTTTTATGATTTATTTCTTTAAAAGACATGAATATAGCATCTAGATAATTATCTTTCAAATATACACCTATATAAGATGTGCACGACTTAAAGAAGCAAAATTCAGATTTCAAGTGGATGGTTTTAAGCTATCATTTTAAAATCCCTGCACTGAATATAATGTCGTATATGATTTAAAATCCAAACAGAATGCCAATCTTATGTAAATAAGTTAAATAAAAGCTCAACCTGTGTAAATAATTAAGGCTTTATTATTAAACCACGTAAAAATTTTACATTTACAGATCACTTGGAAAATAACCAGATATAGAGCTACTTTAACAAATACCAGAATACATATCGAACAATTTTAAGACTTAACTCTCCATAATATTTTCTATGCTGTCATGATATATACAAAATTTAACATTATATGTCAGTATAAAACATTTATTAAACTAAACAGTTAACATATTTTTGAACATTTATAAATTTGTATTACATTATCAATGCTTTTCATTATTACATTATAAAAACCTGATTCAAGTTTCAGTAAAAAGAAATTTTTTACAGAGGATCAAATAAAATTATTGTATTTTATAGCTTTATTTATTGTTATTTTTTTAAACTTTTAACATACTACAAAAGCTCATTTGTGGCATATAAATTATCACATAATTTGAAGTTTATAAATTAATAGTGTAAGTAAATTTGCAGTCTATTTATAAATACTTGTATGAAATGTAGAACCTCACACTGAATCCGGAGACATCCGACTTTTCTACCCATTGCAATGGTTTATAGAAAAGCCATCATTAAATTTACCAGAAACAATGCTTGGCAGACAAAAATAAAGCCTACTGCTACCAATGGATCATCCTTGAAAAAGAAATAATTACATTTCAGAATAATTCATAAATTAAAATACAACTGATGATAGGAACATTAATCAGAGAATTAAAAATTAAAAATTTCTTTGGAATATAGCCGCAAATCTCTTCTTCAAGGAAGCATAATCCATTTCTATTTAGGTAGCAGTAAGCTTAGCCTCAGCAACCTGCCTGTAGAGTTGATCTTCCAGATCTCTTGGTTACAGAAAGAGTTGTAAATATCTGGAAAAAGAATTAAATCCGTTACTATACAATTTAGAATATTACCAATTTTTTAAACACAAAAATAAAAATGCCAGAAAAGTGTAATCCTAAATGTTCAATCATGAAGAGTAGGCTCAAATTCAAATCAGTGTGTGGCAGCTCCCTTTTTTTTTTTAATCATAAGTTATCTTAAAATACATCAGAATGGAAAACAGCCTGCAGAAAAATTATATTCAAAAATAATTGTTAATATGTCTAACCCAATATTCCTAATACCTACTCAATGACACATCTGCTGAACAATTAGATGTTACTTAGTGGCTAAAGCACTACTTTTTAAACAATGTAACTAATTATTATGGGGATCCATGCAATGCCTAGTTTCCCAGGGGTTTAAAAAAATCAGAAGATATTTTGAATAACATGTGGCAGCCAATATTTTTCATATAAAGTGCAAGCAACATTGACATAGTTTCAATGCTTTTATAATAATCATTTTTCAGAAGATTTTAGAGGTTAGAAACATTTCATGAGATTTTTTGAATTCTCAGTATAATTTCGTTGGAGTCAACAAAGTTTGAAGCCAACTGCTCAGGGAAGTTTTGTCCCTAAATTATTGAGAAACTGATATGTGTATTTAATCAAAAATGTGCTTCTTAATGGAAACTGAATTATACTCACATAAAATATAAGGAAAGAATGAAAAGGAAACATGTTGCAGCCAATCCACTGACTAGGATGATCGTATTTACTTGGCCATCAGCGGAGTCATGAAGTGATGAAAACTGAATTACAAGCTGCATAATTTAATATCATTATAACCTTCTCAGTTCCAGGTTAACTACCATTACCAACTTTTATTATGGAATGGGTATTAGAAATTTAATTTTCAATAATTGTGTTGAATATAATGAACACTACTACCAGTACTCAGCAGCTACTACTGGGCTAATGATTATATGAACATAAATGTCTATTTTAATAGCAGTAAACTGAAATCAAAAGGATGCAATGGATTTCACATTATTGTAAAAAGCTCCTCATTTGAATGAAGAGAACAATTTGACCAAAAGAACCAATGCTTTTTATTCTTTTAATTAATATGTATTCTGTTGGAAAGAAGACAAGAAAGCAGAGTAGGCTAACTACTACTACAAAGAAACTGCAATCAATATAAGGAAATTATGTGAAAACTGTCAATTTACCAAGATTTTTTTTTTCACACACAACAAACTGAGTGCCAACATATTGAGCAAACACCTAGCCTTAAATCGTATAGATACTCGTTAAATTATCATACTTTTTTTTATTCAAGTTATAATCCCACGAGAAGCAGTGCATTGGTGTTATTTTGCTTTTCCAACAGCTACAAGCATCATATAAACAAAATTATTTGTTCTTTCTTTGTCGATCATCACATCCATACCTTTTGAGACTATATATGTCTCAAAAAGTGCATACTGTAATTTTTATGATTAAATCACCAATTGTTAGAAAAAGAATATAATACTGCTATACTGTTTTCAAACTATAATTAAGCACACATAAAAAAACACTGCCGCTGCCTTTAACAGTGCAATCCAAATTAAATCAGAGAGTGACAGATTGGTTTTACTTGATATGCAGCTGTAACACAAACTACTGCTAATATAAAATTATTATTAAAAAGAAAGAAAAAATGACAAGATTTAGATTTTATTGTTGCACCAGACGGTTTGTTAAAATTTTTTATGACCTCATTGTGCAGCACAGATTACAAATCTGCTCTTGGTTTCACTACTGCCAGCACTAAGTTTTGCCTTTTTAGCTTATTATTAAGCATCGCTTTCTTTGCATTTACATCATATAAAATTCAACAGAAAAATTACAACATTTTTAAAAGCAACATATGTTTAGAATTCCCAGCAGAATGTTAGGAGTTGTCACAGCTCTTTTAATGTTTGCTCTTATTATCCCTTTAAAAATTTCCCAGCCACCTAAAATAGTTATCGTAAAAAAGAAAAATATATAATACTTTTAATGAGTTTAGCTAGCTAATTTCATTAAAAATATTTAATATTTCTGATATAATTTCTCACGATATTATGCATTTTTATTTAAATCAATTACATTACAAAGTAGAAAAAATATTCTTAACAAAGGTTTATTGCTTTGGTTTCTCATTTTGTTACTCAAACTTCCAGATTAAGTCTGAAAGTTTAATATCTTATGCCTTAATGAATGACAACATGCTGGGGTGTGGAAAATAACAATATTTTATCCCCAGCAGTAGCACCAATGTACTTTCAAACAACCAAGTTTGTTGATTAAAATTAAAATATAAATATCTTACATTTTGCCAAATGGCAACATATAGCATGCTGGAGATAAAATTGTTTTATTCTGGATAGTGTTGCCACTTCTTGCTATCGAATCACTAAGTGTATTTAAAAAAAAAAACATTTTGTACTTTGAAGTGCATATGCTAGAGTAGAGGATAATGTGTATTAAAAATTTGGTGACTAAATGCCATTGTTTTCTGACATTGCGAGAAACATACATACATAATATACATGTAAGATAAAATATGTAAATTAGCTTCATAATTTACTAATAGCCTCTTACTTCCTCATTTTAAACTTGCATATTTCCTCTCTGTATTCTAAAAGTATTAATAAGTTTTCCGGATTGTGCCATTTCTAGATTAATCTATGTCATATGGCTTGTGTAGTGCTGATGACGTAGGTAATTCTGAACCTGAATTCAAAATTTCGAGAACTGAAATCTTTCTAATCTAAATCAAAAACCTTCTCTTAGTGAGCTTCCACATTAGATTAACTGCACACTTTACCCTCCCCCTCTGTGCCGTTGGGAAGCTATTTTGTTGCGCTCTGTTTCTATTGCAGCAGCATCAGTGTAAATTTTCTGGAAATAGGCACAATTAAAGTGCTAAGCGAACTGTGGTCACAAATGTCAATTGAAATAAAAATGAATATTTAATCTTACTCGGTTGCCAAGTTTCCTAGTCATTATGGATTCAATATTTTAGCATTTTATGCAATCAGAATTGTTCCTCTTCACTATGGATCTATGTTCTATGCCATCAACAATTGCTAAGTCTTTTTTATTAAAAATTAGCCAGTACAATAGCATCAGGTGCTACTAATCTCAGTGGAACATTTATTCAACTGGATTCCGGTAAAATACGTTATTCAAAAAGATGGGTTTGTTCACCTGCAAGTCAAAATCCAAAAGTTAAAATGCCTAGTGAAAATGAAATATAGAATTTATTTCAGCCACCTCAAGAATATTTAGAAGGAAAAAAGGGGGGGATTTTGAATCATGGAAGTGATTTAGTGGTCAGGAGATTCAGAATTAATGTTGGTTCAAAGTCGTTGATTTGTCTAATGTGCTTCAAGTATGTGCAACAGAAAATTATTATTTGCACTTCCATTTTCCTTAATAGCATTTTGTCTGTCCAAAAACTCAAAATTATTACTTTTGTGTGAACTCAAAACTCCGGTTTATTTTCCAATGAGACAAAATTAATAAATATGCTTCGGACTTAATATTTTGCATAAAATTTCTTCAATCTGATTGCACTGTTTTGCAAAAATATGAAATTATTTTTGAAAAGATTTAATTTTTCGTGATTATGTGTGATAAAATTAAGTAATGAATTTTAAGATATTTAAACTATTTTTACAGAAGGATATTAAGATAAATAATTATATTTTTGAATTTATGTTAGAAATTTTAAATTGTTGACAAGAATTTTTAAATGGATGAAATAACTTTGAAAAATTAGTATATAGTATGATAAACAAATAGTGTTTTTGAATATTACTACAGAAAATTTTAAATGTTTTGTTATAGTGCCATGTAATAACATATAAAATTATGAATAATTCATAAAACTTAATAACTGTTATAAGTAGTATGGAATTATGTTACCTAATCATAAAATTTTATGGATGATTATATGCTCATAAACTTTAAAGGCTCCCGCTTTTATTATTATTGTATATAGTTCTTATTAGGAATGTTATTTAAAACAATGGTGTGTGGTTATTATTTTTTTTTATGGATGGTTGTACCGCAGTGCAGAAAGGCCAGTTGCCTTCAAACAAGGAACAGAGGTCTTTATAAGTTAAATGTCACGAGCATCCCTTTAACCATTGGTGAAAATTCACTCTGATTTGTTAATGTTGATTTACCTAATAGATGGAAATGTTTGCATTAACAGAAAGCTGTGGGGGTCTTCTAGTTTGTACAAAATAGATAAATCAGAAATGCCAAAAATAATACAAAGCATAATTCAAATGAAAAATTAATTACATTATAATATTTTGAAATTTGTTGTGATTTTGTAATGTAATTAATAGTTGTATTTAAAATTTTTATATTTGGAAAGTTTTACAAAGCCTTCCCTAAACAGATGAAGTTTTTTATTTTCTTATTTTATATTCACAAAATTATATGGTCCATATTATAGTAAGGCAATGTAGAATTTTATTTACAAAAGTTAAAAGACCAAACTTGAAAATACATGTTACATGTCTTAAATTTTAATTTTTGTATATTTTTTTATATCAATTAACTAATGGAAAAATTTTTATGCCCTTAAGTTACAAATACAAACTTTAATAACTATACAATACTAAAGGCCAGTCACCTTCCATAGGCAATGGAAGATTTTATGCGTTATTGTATTTGAGCATCCCACAGCCATCATTAATTCGCTATGCTAATTTGCATTGCAGAAGACCAGCCCATTTTTATCAAAGTTTATTTTATTATTGTATCAAATTTTGTTACTTTTCTATGTTTATTGAGTTCTAAACTCCATTTTATATTGCTTTACAATTAAGAAAATGTGGATTGGTTTATAAGTGTTAAATAATTTTAATACAAATTTCATGAACATGTAAACAAAAATTTTGGTTTATACTGACAACAGTTTTTATGAAAGACTTTCAAACCATGTGACATAGATTAAGTGCATGATTATCATGCACATTCAGAAGGTTATAAATTAGTTTAAAATAAATTCACAAGTTTATTACCTCAGCACAAGTTGGATGAATTCCTATAGTAGCATCAAAATCTGCCTTGGTGGCTCCTTTTTTCAAAGCTACTGCGAAACCCTGAGTTACTTCCCCAGCGTTTGGTCCCAAATAATGAAATCCAATAACTCTTTCCTAAAATTAGAATGAAAAATCCATTTAACTACAACATTACAATTTTTTTTAAAGTTTAATATTATCTAAATATTTGTCTCATTTTCATGAAAAAGGTAAGATATTTATAAACAAAAATGAAAACTGCACTGGAAATGCTTATAAAAAAGTCCTCATTTTTTAAATATGTACTCATTTATCCAATGAAAATTTTTGAAGCATAATGAACTTTCTAATAAGCTCACTGTATTTAAAAAAACTGACATTGGGATAGATGTGTACATATTTAAAAAAATGAAGATTGTTTGATTGTTATGGGGGGAGGAAGAAAAATATTTTAGTTACTGGTTTAAAATTTTGCTATGCCTAACCTATATTTCTAAATGTTACCATTCTCCACTAATGCTCCCCTAAGCACCTTTTATAGTGATGAATACAATTTTCATAGTTCTGTATCTAAAAGTTCACTACATGGGATGTCAGCCTTTTGAGCACTGGATTTCCACTCATCACTTTTCAAATTGCTGACAAATAAGCAATTTTAGGTGACAGAAATGCAGAAGTCATTATATGTAAAATAAAGTTTGTAAGGAGAAGAATAAAAAATTTTACACTGGAACTACCAACGTTTTAAGACAATGCAGATGATGGTATGATGAAACATTTATTTAAAACAGAGCTGCAAAACACAAATTATGCAACAAATTCAAATACATATCACCAGATAATGCAAAATCTGAAAACTATTGCAGCTTCTTATATGAAAGGAAAAGTAATTCGACTCATTAACTTGCCTCCAGTGTTAAAGATATTTTAACATATTATAACATACATACTGTTTAATTAAAGTAAAAAGAAAAGAAAGTACTGATTTTTATTATTATTATTATTTATTTTATTTTTCATGTCAGCTGGTTCATCCTTTACCTAAAATTTCGATATAAAAAGGATGCAAACTCAAACACATATTTCTTTGATAGAAGTTAATTTAAGTATTTTAAAATTTTAATTAAAACTGGAAAACAAAAGAGTATATATTTCAAATAACAGAATAAACTTGGCCTAAAATATACCGGAAATAACACATCTTTTGAGCACTGAGCTTGTGAAGAATAAAGGAATGATTCCTTTTACGTGGTCTTGTGATGTAATGGTTAGTATTCTAATATGGTAAGTCAGAAATATTAAGTCTGATTTTAGGCAGGACCAAAGTTTATTTTGAAATATTGAAAGTTTATTTTTTTCTGTCACTTTTATCTGGTGCTTCAATTAAAAAGGCGGTTAATTTATTTGAGTTAGGCTTGGCCAAATGAAGGTGTCTTCACCTTGTTCTGGCACATTTTCATAAGTTTGAAGTGGGAACATAGAAATAAAAGGAATTTCCCCGTTGGGCTTCAGTGGTTGCTACAAGTTTGCTTATTAAATCAAATATTTTAAAATCTTGTATCTGACTTTAGATGACAGAATTTATTTTCAAGTACTTTTTGCTTCGAAAATGCCTTTTAACTCTAGAAACTTAAATTCAGTACATGATATTTAGTACTTTTTTCTGCCTATAATAGCATTTGAATAGGATCATTACTCATAACAGAATTTTTTATGTAAGTTTTCTCCTCCTAATATCAGTTGCAAGAAAACTAAAAAATGTTTGAAGGAAAAGGATGTAGGCAATTTTGCATTCAATATTTACCAAATAAATAACACTACCAGAGATACTTTCACTTTGTTTAATCAAAAACTATAAAAGAAGATGTTATAAGTAAGTTTAAAACTTTTAAGAACACCAATGATGAAATAAAAAATTTTCAAATATTAAATTATTTTATGATTTCTATAGTTAAATGACCTACATTTCCACAAATACTCTCTTATTTAACAAACCATTTGCCATTATTAGCAAGATATGAACTAATTCTACACTCATGTCCATAAATTAAGGATAATTCGGAGTCACGCGGAAATCGAACTCTAAAATAAATATGTCACCTGTAAAATCACTACACACATCTTCAAGAATCATATGCAAATTTCAGAAAGTAACCAGATGACACCGATGGTACGTCACAATGACGAGAGTGTAAGAGAGTGATATATAAGGAATACAGGCAAAGAAGTAAAATTGTTCGCAGGCACTTTATAAGCATTTCAGTGCAATAACTCAATAGTTATGACACAAAGGACGCATTTGGATGACTTTTTACGTGGTAGAATTATCAGCTGTCTGGAATGTGGGCGTACCCAACTGGAAGTATCAGACAAACTTGGAATTGCACAGAGTGTCATCACCAGGCTTTGGCAACGATTCCAAGATGATGGTAATGTGAGTAGGCGTTACAGCAGGTCGCCCCAGAGTTACAGCGCCGAATGAGGACCGGTATTTGGCAGTTATTACCAAAAGAAACACGCGGAGCACAGCCTCAGACCTGTCTCGTCAGCTCTCTTCAGCCACTGGTACAACAATTTCAAGGCAGACCATGTACAGACGCTTAGGGCAGATTGGTCTATATTCTCGTAGACCTGTCAGATGCGTTCCACTTACTGCAACTCACTGTCGCCTGCGGTTAGCCTGGAGTAGAGAGCATGCATTGTGGACACCACAACAGTTGGTTTGTGTGATGTTTTCCGACACGTCCAGGTTTAGCTTGCAGTCTGATTCTTGACGGACTTTCATATGGAGAACTCCAGGTACCCGTTACCACCAAGAAAACATCATTGAACGACACTGTTATGGTGGTGCAGGAGTGCTCGTTTGGGGTGGAATTATTCTGGGTTCCAGAACTGACCTGCATGTTCAAATTGGAACCATTACAAGACAAATCTATCGGGACGTCATTCTGGAACATGTACGTTTGCATGTTCAAATTGGAACCATTACAAGACAAATCTATCGGGACGTCATTCTGGAACAACATGTACGTTTGTTTCGGGGCGCCATGGGTGCACAATTTGTGTTTATGGATGACAACGACCGTCCTCACCGTGCAAACATCATAAGCGAATGCCTTCAATCGGAGGATATCACCCATATGGACTGGCCAGCTTTCTCACCGGACTTGAATCCAGTAGAGCACGTGTGGGACATGCTTGGCCGACGAGTTGCAGCCCGTCAACCTCCTCCTACATGTCTACCGGAACTTCGGAGAGCATTGCTTTTTGAGTGGTGTAATATCCAAGATCAGATCGATAATTTGATACTCAGCATGCCTAGGCGTTGTACGGACTGTATTGCATCGTCTGGGAGACATACAATGTATTAACAATCATACCAACCATGTAATATTGGTTTTTTGTAAATAGGTTTTTTTTGTAATTTGCTCCAGAGAGAAAAAATCGCTAATTTTTTTAATAATATCAAACATATAGCATCTTTTTTTTTGCTCTTCACCTTTTGTTTAATAAATAAGCTTTACAAATAAGTTAAATTTGTTTTGCTTCTAACTCTTCCTTTGCCTGATTTTGCATTATCCTTAATTTATGGACATGAGTATATAAAAAAAGATTTATTCACTCTTTATGTTTATATAAAATCTGAATTTAAAACAAATTCTGGTCTCACATTTTCTGGAATTAAGCATATTAACTTGGCATAGCAAACATTCCCTTCTCTTTTAGCCACTGTCCATTCCAGAGGCATAAGATTTGAATGGTAGACCTACAATATCAAAAAGAAAGTTAAAAGACAGGTTTACATAATTCAACACAATAATGCTTTCATCAACTTATGAAGACAATCATGCACAAAGCTGTGCTGCTCTGTTACTTAATACATTTTAAATGACTATGATATCCATTTGATTATATGAAACAAGATGCCAAGTGACAGTGAAACTTCTCTAAAGCTAGCACAATTAATAGCAATGACAAAATAAACTTACATATATATATTAATTTTAATTAATTTTCACCTCATCTTTTAAGACAAATTTTTATCATTTATTTTAAAAAAACCTGATGTGGACACCATAATTTTCTTGCACAGTCTATTAAATTATACACATTTTTTACTGCATTTCATTTAAACTTATTTCCTCAAATTTCATTAGAGATATATATCTTATTCAATCAGTTCAGTTCTTACTTCGCAGTTACATAAAAACTAAAAACAACTTCATTACAAATTGTAAAATATAATTAACAGCAGTTAAAAAAACAATTTTACATTTAAAATTAAGAGTTTCTAGAGGGGAGCAATTCAGCCAGAGGACAGGAAGACATATTTTTAGGCACACAAAATTGAAAGCTTACTTTTGGTCACACTCAGCAAAACCATACTAAAGTTGGTGTACAAACTGACTTAATTCACTATTCTACTAAGACTTTCAAATGTAAACAAATGATGGCTTCGTTAGGCTTAGTAGCACTACTTTTAACTTGTTGATAATTCTAGAACTATTCCACGCAAATTAATTAAAGGCATAAAAACCTTAACTAGAACATAACAACAACATAATTCAATCACTTTTAATGCAAAAAATGCACAATTTACCAACATATAACAATAAAAAAAACTGAACTCGCCAAGCTGGGTAACAGAATGGTTATATATATGTAACATAAAAAAGTATGTAAATCAGTTTTATAATTTAACAATATCCTCTTAATTCCTCATTTTTAAGTTAGGTATTTCCTCTCTAAAAGTACTAACTTTTCTGGATTGGGGCATTTCTAGATTACTCTATGTCACATGGCTTGCATAACACTAGTGACGTAGGCAATTTGGAACTTGAACTCAAAACTTTGAGTACTGAAACCTTTCTTAACTTAAACGTTTGGTTTAGGCCTTCTCTTCGTAAGCTTTCCTACTGGATAATTGGGCACTTTAGTTTCCCCCTCTGTGCTGCTTGGGCATTATTTCATAGGGCTCTCTTTCTATCACAGCAGTATCAATGCAAATTTTAGGCATAAATAGAGTGCCAAGTGAATTTTAGCCACAAATGTGTATATATATAATAAATCAAAAATTCAAAAAAATCTGATGAAAAATATACTTTTGGTGCAGTCGATTGCAACCAAAAAGATAGGTCCACAACTGCACGTTATATAGCAGTTCCATATACAAAATTTCAACATTCTGAGGCTACTTGGTTTTGCGTTATGAGAGACACACACATATGTATGAACACTGCACCCCCCCCGAAAGGAACAGTTCTATATCTCCCGTTCTACTGGGCCAACTGACGAAATTCAAACTGTGTTTCCATGTCTCGAAAGCGCGACTCAGGATATATATTAGATTTATATACAGCTTTGTTCTAATATAGGTATTTTGACACTAAATGGAACTTTTTCTGAAATAACATACCAATTTTGTTTTCCATATTTTGATTCGACTCAAATTATGATTAAATATTAAATTTTGTAAAATTTGGTGTGCAATTTACAGAGAAATTCAAAAATTTAACTTGACACATTTTTTTTCAGTTTCAGCCAAGAAGAGTTTCAGCCACTTCGCAAACTTCTTAATTTATGGCAACCCATTTTCCTTTCCCTTCCATTGAGCAGGATCGGAAAAAAAGTCACACCGTTCCTACCTTTTTACATTGTGGATGAATGGAAAAAAAGTTGCATCGTTCCTACTTTCAAATAATTTTAACAAAGTGCAATTTTTGTTGTTATCCTTTCAACAAATATGCCAAATTTCAAAACACACCAATTTATAAATTTATGTATATCTTCGGAAATTTTGAACAAAAAGCTCTAATTTTTTTCAGGTATGCTTAGAAATGCATCTACTTTAAGATGATTGTAAAACTTTTATATGTCAAATCTTATTATTTTTTTATTTATTAAATTTTATTAAGTTTATTCAATTTTTTTTTTGAAAATTTGAATTTTTGAAAATGATTTCCAAATACAAATTTTTTAAAGATAAAGCACAAAAAATGGGTGAATTTTATTTTGAACCTACATTTCAAACTGTGTTTCAAAATAAGATTCATAAAAAAAGAGATACTAACAAATACATTCCAAACTGAATTAACATTGAGGAGCTAAAATTTTGAGAGCTGATTTTTTAAAAACTACTTGTACAATTTTTACAAAACTTGGTAGTTTAGCATAATTGAGTTATAGAATCAAAACATGGGAAAAAATTGGCATGTCATTTCAGAAAGTCCAATTTTGTGTCAAAATTCCTGTATTTGAACATATAAATCTAATACATATCTTAAGTGGCGCTTTTGAGACATGAAAAGCGCAATTGAATTTCGTCTAACGGCCCAGTAGAATGGGAGATATAGAACTGTTACCCCCTTTTTTTGCGCAGTATACATACATACAGATGAAATTAAAAAAATCTCTTCTGAATGCATTTTAAATCCATTTAACAATCCCTTTTGGAGGGTCTTTTATTCTGCCCATACCTATGGATGTCACACAAAAACATCATTCAAATGGATTCAAGAGCAATCAAAATGGATATTTTTGTTGAATAATGTTGAATATTATACCTGAAACTTTTTGCAATACTTCCCTTACTTCGGAATTAAAATGAATTACTAGGAATTAAAAACACACATAATGTAAAAATCTATCAGCTTTATATCATTCTAAATTAATAAAATTTTATTACTTTAAATATTTTAAAACAAAGATAATTTGAAACCAAACAAATATTTCAAATTCCTGGCCAAATTATTTTGGTTAATATTTCTCATCTAAATTATTTTCACGGTTATTAGTTAATTGTATTTAAAACCAGGCCACAAAAAATCATGACTTTTTTTCATGAACTTATTACTCTTAAAATTTTTTGATCACTAGCCTCTCACTTAAAAACACTTTAATCCTATTAAATAAACATTTAATTTTTTTTAAAAATAAATCTGAAATTTATCTTTAAATCTTTAAGTTCTATAGAGGATCTAACATAATTTTTGTTTACCTCATGGAGTTGAAACTTACCTCAATATTATCTTCTCCACATTTTTCTATAGCCTTTTCTTCAGAAAAACCAATGCAACCATATTCCAAAGGTGTAAAAACAGTAGTTGGAACTTTATCATAATCACACTGAAAATAAATTAATACTTTAAAATTTCATACTAATTTTACAAAAAAAATTAACATTTATTGAATGCATAAAATTTTAAGACTCATATTAAAAAAGAAGTCAGCCAATAAACATACACACAAAATAGATTCTCAGTTAACTAGCCTTTATGGGGTTGGACTTTGGCTGCAATAAACATAAGCACAGTTAATCCACTCAAAAATACATTTACAGATTGTAAATTAAATTTTAAATTATGTATTTATGCAGTATATACATATTTATTAAACATTTATTTAATTAATTGAAAATTATTGTCCTTTATTTCACTTCTTGCTTTGTCACTAAATATATTGTTCATCAACAGAAACTCTCATTTTTGTAGGGTTTCTTCTGGAAAGAATTTTTTCCAATTCTACTTGCATACTAAATTTATTAACGATTCCTGGTTTCTCAGTAATCCTTTCCTCAATTTTCCTGATATTCACTTTATTGTGTATAGAGTTAACAGGTTCTCCATTATCAAATATGTTCCAAAATTTTTATTCATTAGTTAGCACGCTCCATCTCTATTCAAATCTATGTAAATTCAATAAAGATCAGAAGGCAAAGAAAATAATTCCACATGAAGTGGTTATAATTTACAGACTTATATCAATCATTAACTAAAGCATAAAACTTTTCAAAACAATGACTAGAACAACTGTTATCACATTTGAGGTATATTAATCACTTAACATATAAAAATTTTATCCAAGTAAATTTGGCAGAGGAGAAAAAGGGAAACTCCAAAAGTATTTTAAATATTTTATACACAAAATTTTGTTATGTCTTATTAAAAAACCACTTGTACCAAAATACAAAACATTTTTCATTAGCAATAGAATTTCTATTAATCTTGAAATTCATTTATTGTCCATCCACATTTCAAATTGTTACCACCAAATGTTATCCACATGTGTTATTTAAAAAAAAAAAAAGAAGAATCTACACATATATCTGCTCCTTGCATTGTGGAAAAGCAACGGCACTCTGAGCCACCAAAATTTTAATATATGTAGTCCTCCACCCGACATGTGCACCTCGCATCCTGAATTTGTTCTTCAAATATTTCAAATTTTGCACAAATTTGATAAAATTTTTAATTAACAAATTCAGCAATTTGAAAGCAAGAAATACAAACACTGTTCAAAATGAAACATTTTTATCTCTAGTTCGATAGACTGTTGCCAAATGGGAAAATGCAGGATATTTATCTTTCAATTTTAATCGACTACCTTTGGCTATTTGAAAGCAATGTGTTCTCATTGCCAGAAATAAAATACTTTTATTTTCCCTACCACAGCATGCTGTCATTCAGTAAAGTTTAAGATATTTAACTTTCAGATTTAATCTAAAAGGTATCAAGTTACAAACTAAACAATTTAGAGGCAATGAACGGAATTCTTAAAAGTATGTTTTCTACTTTTTAAAACAATTGATTTAAATAAAAATGCATTCAAATCATGGGACATCTAATCAGAAACATTAAGTATTTTTATGAAATTAACTAGCTGGGCTCATTAAAATCCTTATATACTTTCTTTTTTAGGATAACTATTTCACTCAGTTGGCCATGCGAATGGCTAGTTTTTGAAGAAATAATATAACAAATATAAAAAATTGTGTAGCAAGCACCAAACATGCTATCCAGGAGTTCTAAAGACAGGCTTCTTTGAAATAATTTGTGATTTTGCTGTTGCATTTTGTAAGGTATTTTATGTTAATTAATCAATTTTTATGATTTAAACTAGGGATTCTCAACCTTTTCAAAGCTGCTGCCTCCTAAAGAGCGAAAAATTTTTCAATGCCCCACTTGTGAAAATCCCATAATTCAGGTATGGGAAAGGGGCTTTCCTGAATTATAAAAGGCAAAAATTCTAAGTAATTGTTTTCAGTAGGCTTGTAAGGTATATTTTAATTTTATAACTTATTTTAATTTAGAAGTGCTTTCCTATCAATTCTTGTTTCCACTTACAACTTCCTACCAGAATGAGTTTTTAGAATTGTGTTGAATGGAAATGAGTTAGAAGGAGTATTTAAGGAAGGTTTAACTTATTTTCAGAGATAGCTAGAAATCCTGAGTAGCACGTTTGCCCTTCGGGCTAAATATCTCTTGAGGCTGTTATGCTCGGCCGCATATTACGTACCTTTTGATATTTACCGGCTAGTTTAAATTAAGGGCCAACTACATTACATAATTGTGTTAGCTTCAGCTCTCGTACTTATAATTTCTTATTCTGAGTTTAAGCCCAAGTGAAGGCTTTGTTGTAACCCCGAGAAAGGGGCAAACTGTTCATCTTATTTTGAGTGAAACAAAGGGTAGCTAACACTTCTTGAGTCTACGTCTTTAGTTATTTAAACACCGTGATAAATCGTTTAACAGTTCACTAGGTTTCTTGACGTTTACTTTAGGAAAAAAGAGTAAGGATCCTAGAGATTTACACATCAAATTTTTTGATTTTACTCGATAATTTTGCCTGGGAAGTAATTATATTCCTTCTGTTGAAACTGAAATGACTAATGGCAGGAAAAATTCCTTAAGCAATGTTTTGTTTAAAAATTCTTTATTCTTAAATATTATTCTTTTTATCAATGAAACAATCAATTATGATCAGTGGGATGTCTGCTTAATGGGCCAGTTCCTGAATGTTCCAGTTTAATATTTTTAGAGAGATGAAGGCACAAGTCCTCTCTTTCCACAACTTGGAGTCAACTTCTCTTTTTTGCATCAACTCTTCGCCCATGGTATAAGTTTTCCCTGATTTAATAATTAAATTAATATATTATAAGGGACTATCAAAGCATCGTTGCACTTTTTGATGAAGTTGCTAGTAACCCTGAGACAGACAGTGCCTTCAGAAACTTGGCTCTGATGTTCAGTAAAAATGACAAATCTTCATTTTGTTTGTCAGGATGAATTTTTTGCAGATTCCTCTCACCATTCTTTGAACTGCATGAGGGAAGGCATCACATAAGTTTGTTTTATTGCCGGTACAAATAGTATAAATCGGATAACTGATTTAATAAATTTTTGGGGTAGTTTTTAAATTTAGTTCAAATGCCTAAACAAACTCATTGCCCCCTATTGCCCAAAACATGCTCGGCATCCAAAACAAGTTCATCACCCTTCAGCATCCTTCCACTGCCGCCTGGGGCTTGTACCGCCCCTATTTAAGAACCAATGACTTAAACCTTTACTCTAACTTCTCCTTTATGTAGCCCTAACCAAAATGCAAATTAGTTGTTTTGTGTATTTAAGTTGAGGGTTCTGAATGTTTAGATCAGAGCTTCTGGCAGCCACATCTTGCTGTTACTTACTTTGTTATTTCAACCTAAGTTGTATTTCAGCTTTAGCAACTTGCTGGTCGACATTAAAATTACATGCCATTAAACATCTCGGCCAGCTCAAGTAAACTACCTTATATGCAGTCTAAAACTATGTTACCTACTCTTGAAATTGAGCCTTCTGTTATGTTAATTTAAATACCTACAAGTAGCTCAAATTTGTCTGTCGCATGATTAGTTCCTTTCTGTCCATTTAAGACTTGAAAAAGGTTTTTAAAGAAAGGTTATTTTAACCTTCTTTTAGTCTTGTGATATGTTTCAGACTCAGAGATAACTTGCTATCAGTCTAGCAGGGTCTGAAGGACTTTGATACAAGTTTCCAATTACAGTAGAACCCTATAATTATATGTGGCATGAGAGTGAAGAACATATTTAATAAGCAAAATTTAAAACACAAAAAGTTAATAACAACAAGACAATAGAAGTTTTATAAGTCATCTTACTAAGAAAACTGAATACTGATACGATAAACTGGGAAAAAATTGAAAAGAATAGAAAAACACATGCCAACACTTAACACTATAATGAGAATTGTAAACATATGCTGCTATTAAAATGTTTGTAATTTTACTGTTCAATTATACATGGTGTAAGTGCAAACAAAGCGATTTAATAATAAAGATAAAAAGAGAAAACAATTGTGTTAGAAGGAGACTGTTAGAAGTCAAACAGCAAATTGGTAATCTGTGCTGCACACAAAATGCTTTTCAAACAGCTTGTGCTAATTCCTAAAATGCTTGTATTTTCTATTGGACAAGATACATTAAACATACTGGTGCTGTTTCGATGAATAAATAAATATAACACATTTATTTGGGCAAATTCTTATTTACCAAAAAAATATTAATTTAAAAAGATGAAACAATCACAATAAAAATACCATTACTATAAGAAACTAAATGAATGAAATTGAATTCAAAATCAGTTCCAATTTTAATATTCAACTTGAACTCACAAGCAATAGTCATTTTTAAAAAACATTTCAAGATCTGGGTTAGTGACTATCATATAAAAAAATTACATTTAATAACACTAAGCACACTAAAATATTAAACACACTAAAAATTCTGAGTTTTGCTTAGAAATAAAAATTTTAAATTTTAATTAAAAAGGATTTCAAAAAATATTACCTGGATATCACTATTTCCATACAACCTACGTG
The DNA here is from genome assembly GCA_000611955.2 of Stegodyphus mimosarum. Taxonomy (NCBI): domain Eukaryota; kingdom Metazoa; phylum Arthropoda; class Arachnida; order Araneae; family Eresidae; genus Stegodyphus; species Stegodyphus mimosarum. Next base: position 72,355 of record KK121368.1, on the reverse strand, counting down.
CAAGTAATAAACCAGCCTCAATAGCAACTGGAGTGAGTTCAGGTTTTCCTTCTAAAATATCGCCAATAGCATAGATATATGGAATATTGGTCAGCTCATTCTCAACAGGCACTTTACCATTGCTATAACATAAATAAATTGCAATTACTTGTAATACAAGAAAAATTGGAAGACATTAAAATTATGAAAGTTAAATAATGTATCAGGAAAACTTACAAAAAAAAAAAAAAACCACAAGCAGGAAAGATGAACATAAAAATTAATAGAAAATACGTAAAATTTCAGTACTATTTATTCATAATTTTTACAAAAAAAGGAAATTAACATTAGAAATAAACTATAAAAGTTCCTTTCAGAAATAACTTAACAATGATTACTAAAATTGGGCCTAAAAAAATAATGAACAAGAACACTCAAATGTTAATGATCATTTGTAAAATTGGCACTCTTTTGTTAATGGCACAGTATCTAAAACATGTAGAAGTATATCAGTGTTTAGAAAACTTATACCATAAATCATACCACATAATCATGATCCTTCGTTTTCCAATTGATATGCTTTTTGCATGAGATTCTGACTCACACAAAAACTATATACTTTCCTTTTTGATGATGAATTTTACTATGTAGCAAATGATAACGAAACTACTATAAATTCTATCAGGAATATGAAATTATCCACATTAAACGACGGTTCAAATACACACAAACTAAAGTTAGTGCTAATGTAGCACCAATGATCAGGCCCTGAGAAAGGAGGTCTGGCAATAACTAATTCCCATGCACAGGAGTAACACACAATTCAACAACTAAAATGAATCAGTGTTTATAAACAAAGTGAATTAAATAAAAAAGGAATATAAAATAAACTTTTCTTCTTAAAAAGACACAAACAAAAAGAAAACGCACAAATAAAAATGCCCAAAAGACGAAAAACTAATCCTAAAAATAAAAATTGGAGTATGCCTGCTTGATTAAATATATGAAACAAGAACAAGTTATGAGAAATAAAGCTTTTCAATGATTCAATACCATAATTCTTCAATTGTAAGACACCATCAATTTTAAGACTTACTTCTTAGTTTCATTACCACTAACAGAAAAGAAAAAAAGACTGGCCTAACAAAATAAAGTACAATGTATAACAAAACAAAATAAAACAAAATCGACACACCAAGAAGGAGTTGTCTAATGGAGACAAAAATTGGTGGATAGAAAGATTATGTACAGAATAGAAAATGAATGATTTATTTCACAGTTACATAGTTAGAAAGTAACGAGCTCAGTAAGGTGTTGATGCACCTCTAGTCTGGATGCAAGCTGCCACATGAGAAGTGGCACAGACTGATAAAGCTCACCAGATGGTCTCCTGTGGTATTTCTTGCCAAATTTGCTTCAATTGTCAGGATAGGTCATCAAAATTTCTTGGTAGATGCAGTCGTGTTCCCATCATATTCCAGACATGCTCGATGGGAGAGAGATCTGGCTGGCCAAGGAAATGCTTGAAAAGCTGTAAGACAGTTCATAGCAACACATGACGTATGTGATCTGGCATTATCTTGCTGAAAAATAAGGCCAGGGTATTGCAAAAGGAATGGTAGCAAAACAGGTCTGAGAATGTCATTCACATACCGCTGTGCTGTAAATGTGACTCTAATGACAACCAAAGGGGTCCGGCTGTCAAGGGAAATGGCACCCCAGACAATAACTCCTGGTTGAGGGCCTGTGTGGCGTGCAATAGTGAAAGCAGGATCGGCATGTCGCTCTAGGCATCTCCAGACATGTCTTCCATGATTGTCACAACACAGTTGAAAGTGGGATTCGTCACAAAAGGCAATACGTCCCCAGTCATCATCATTCCAACCTGATCGAGCTAAGCACCACTGTAAATCTGGCTCGACAGTGTGCAGGCGTGAGCGGCAGATGGTGTAACGGTTGGTATGAGTGCAGATTTCGCACTATCAGCCGTCTGTGAATGGTCATAGCGGACACGACATGCATGTGCGGGTTGCATGTCTGATGGTTGATAGCGACGAATCAGTCACTGTGACAGCTAATCTGACAATCACTCTGTCTCCCCGATTTGTTGTGGTCCTACATTGACCGCTACCATCATGATGCTGAAATCTGCCATTGTCCACCAGTTCTTGCCAGCATCTTCTAATTACCGCATCGCTTCGACTCATATGACGAGCAATTCCTTGATTTGCCCGAATCTACCTCTTTCAATCCAATGATGTGACCTTTTTCAGACTCTGACAATTGCTCGTAATGAGTTTGAATCCTGCGGCAAGGCATTTTTTCAGTCGCTGAAAGGTATCCTAAAGTGCAATGCAATAGAAATTTTTAACAGCAGTTCAAGGACAGCTAGCTTCTTATATAAATCATGCACAGTTCTGATGTGCTGAAGATCGCACTATTCACCCATTGGACACCAAATTTTAATCATTTGCATATTTGGTCAAAACATTTATGCATACAAAATTTCAAAGCAATTGGATGATTCCTTCTTGGTGTGTCGATTTTTTTTTTGTTTAGAGTGTAATTGAAATAAGATGTTTAAATTTGTCTACCAAATACCTTATATAAAATTATTGACTTTCATAACAAGACTATATATTATAGATCAGCATTTCAGAAAATTAATTATGCCAGAATAATCAATAATTTGAAAATATCTGCAATCTAAAATGCGATTGATTCCAAGGCACATTTCATTTTCAACAGCATTTATATGGAGAGAAAAGGTGTACATTAAAATCAAATAAATACAATGTATTAAAAAATTCATTTAATGGTTATTATGAGAAATTAATTTTAATTCAGCAATGTTGAAAATGATTGATACAAGATGCTATATTTTTTAGAATTTCAAAATCAATACAGTGTTTTATAAAAATTTATCAAAAATGTTTTAGAAAATAGATTCAAAAACCATACAACCATCTTAGTTATCAATAAAGAAGTCAAGCTTCAATTTAATTACACAAATCTAGCATGAAATTTGGATTACCACTTAACACACAGGTGTTAACTAATCGAATTCAAAAATCAGGAGAATTAGTGACAAATTAGTTTTTAAACAATACAAAAGAAATTTTTTAAATAATTAACCAATTCTAAATAACTACTTAATAACCGAGAGTGAAACCAATAATTTTTTAATCCAGGCAGTACAAAAATAAATAAAAAGGTACAAGTAATTTTTTTTTACATATCTAAAAGAAAAATACTTTAATTAGTCTTCATATAGCTGCTTTTAAACAATGATATATACCAAAGAGCATTACATTATGACCACCCTCCATCTATAACAATGGGCTTGGCCAGTAACAAAACCACTGCGTGTGCATGGCTGATGTTGGGAGTATATAAAGTGACTATGCATTGTCTTTCCAAACATAGCGTGATTAGCAACGAAGCAGCTGATTTATCAGACTTCAACAAAAGTCAAATTGTTATGGCTCGGTGACTGGGAACATCCATATCAGAAACGGTGCGTTCAGTGGGCTGTTCACACACAGTTGTGAACGCATATGAAAAGTGGTGTATGGATGGTGAAACGATAAGTTGCCAGCAAGCAGTGTGTCATCGAAGGCATATTGATTCCAGAGGAAAGCGGAGATTGCTATGCATTGCTCACCATGACTGAAGAGCTTTAACAGCCAAAATCACCACCAGCTACAACAGTGGCGACCCAGATAGTGTTTCTCAACACACTGTGCAGTGTACATTGCTGCATATAGGCCTAGGCAGCCGGAGGACGAAGCAGGTCCTTGCACTGACGGCATGTCATCGCCAGATGTGTCTGCAATATACCAACAAACATCAGAATTGGGCATTGGAAGAATGGAAGAAAGTTGCATGGTCCAACGAATCATGTTTTCTGGTCCATCATATTGACGGGCATGTGCTAATATGCCGATTTCCAACCGAAACCCTGGTTCCTGGATGCACAGTTGGATGGAGACAAGGTGGGGTATTATGCTGTGTGATATGTTTTCATGGAGCACATTAGGACCTATAATCTCCATAGAATAATCCCCGACACCTGTGGGCAATGTGAAGATCATTGCAGACCAACCCATTCATGACAACAGTATTTCTGGTGGGGGTTGGTGTTTGCCAACAGGATGATGCACCATGTCATAAGGGTCGAACCATCAGGGAGTGGTTCGAGGAACATTCCAGTGACTTTGAAGTCATGTCTTGGCCTCCAAATTCACCTGACATTAATCCAATAGAGCATTTGTGGTCCTCGTGCTGCCATGCAACTTTCTTGCAATGTGTGGGAATTGCAGGATCAGTTGGTGAGCGCTTGGTACCAGATACTTCAGACTACGTATCAGCACCTTATGGAGTCAGTGCCACACTGGGTGCTGGCAGTTTTGAGGGTTAAAGGTGATCCTACATGTTATTAACAGGGTGGTCATAATGTAATGGCTCTTCTGTGCATTTTATTTTAACTCTCCGCATGGCACAGCTTTTTAGATCTGTTTATGAATACCTGCATTTAAATAGCATTTATTAACAATTACATAATCAGTTAATGGTCTATTTGGGCAAACTTCTATTCATTAAGATGATATTTATACACTCTGCCACAAAACGTAAATGTGCTATGCACATATGAGATGTGCAGCTGAGAGAGCTTAAAAGCATGACTGCTCAGGCCATAGAGCTATTCAAATGAATCTGTCAACTTGGATGGACAGTATTGTGACTAAATATGCATTTGAGACATAACCGGAGGCAGTGCGAACAGTTACCAGACTTTGAGAAGGGGCATATAATAGGCCTCAGAGAAGCAGGCTGGTCGAATGGGCATATCGGCCAGCACCTCAGTCGAAGTGATATGGTAGTTGCTCAGTGTTGTTGACAATGGATCATGAAATAGATAGCCTACTATTGCGAAGAGTCAGGGTGTCCCTCTGCAATACAAATGGACATGAGGATCTAGCAATCATAAAGGCGGCCACTTCCGCATCAACGATGTCAGTAACATTGATTCCACACCATTTACCACCTTCCAGACATCTGGTGGTATCAAAGGAAGACATTGAGAAAACTGGCTGATGCTGGTATATGCAGCATTTGTTGTCGAGTGGCATACAGTGATTACATAAGGTGCGACAGTGTGGGAAGAGACTTGTTGGGACACCTCTAGTCATCTTTCAAGGCACTATATGATGCTTCACAGTTATGTGAACGATATTTTAACGCTGGTTATACTGCATATGCTATCAAGTTGCCCAGATGCCATTCATTAGCAAGACGATGCTCATCCATATACTGCGTAACTCTACCAAAATGACATACTCCTGTGGCCTGCCAGACCACCAGATCTTTTGCCAATAGAGCCTATTTGGAACACAGCTGGAAGGCAACTGCAGCCATTTGGAATAATGGTGAATTAACTGCCCAGTTGCAAAGATTATGGCATGATCTTCTACAGTGAGTCATAGGCTATCTACTTGATACAATGCCACGCTGTGTTTTGGCTTGTATAGCTAGCAGACATGGCTATGCTACTTACTGATTTGTAACAATTTTCATGCCATAACTTCTTAGTAAAATGATCTTTTGTTTTTAATTTGTAATCATTTGTTTAACTCCTCATACACTATAAACATGTTAAGTTTTGTGATAGTAATTTGTTTCCTTGTGTATGCATATATTTTTTTGTGACAGAGTGTATTATTAAAGAAACTAAGAAAGCAAAATATTTTTAACCATAAACTAATATATACAGAATGACAAAAAATCTCATTACCTAGATAAAGGCAGTCATGGGATTAAGAGAACAGCACTGTAATTTTGTCCAAAGCTATTGTCATTTAGGGCTGTTTTAGGTACTAAAAATTTTCATGGGTTTTTGTTCACAAGTATGTTCAAGAATATTCTTCCATGTGAAATTGAAAAAAAAAAAAAAATCAAATGCAAAAACGTACACATTACAAATGTATTTATACTTCTTTGAAGAAATAACTCAAGAAAAGTGATTGGTGAGTTTTGAAAAGTATTGTTATGAATTTGTTCATAGACAGATAATTTGAGTGCAATTATATGTGAAATTGTTGCATTTTTCCTGTATAATGTAAGGCAAAAAAATCTAAAAATCTAAAGAGACAAGCTAGGTTAGAAATGTAAAAATACAGAGGCAAGTCCATTTTACATTGAGTAACTAGCCCATCTCAGTAATATGGCGAGAAATTGCCAAGTTGGCAACGGTTTTGGCAACTAATTTTTGGTTGCGAAATTCGGCGACACTGGTCAAATCCCTGTATCACCATAACAGGTATTGCAACTGAATAAACACAATTTATCACATATCACCTGTAACTGTAATTTAACCCTCATATGGCCTTCCAGTAATTTCAAGCAGCAGAAGGTGCTATCTCGATGGTTGAGCAAAAACAATCTAAGGCTGGAAAAAGTACCTGCTCTCAGTAGTAGCAGTTGTTACTGTTAGCTGTTACCTCAGCGTGAGTTTGGAGTAATGAGATATTTCCAGCTAGCTTTCTCTTTAGCTGCACTTTGCATTACATTGTGTATGAACGTAGTTTAAGTTTTGTTTGAAAAAGTGTTAAATTTTGTTTGTTAAATTAGTTTGAAGTTTGTTGTTTACAGTAGTTTAAAGTGTAATTACTGATTGTGAAGAGTTGCACAACTATTTCTGTGAAAAGGTCCAGAACTCTGAAGTTTCTTTTGATAAAATAAATTTTATCACCTTATCATCAAACCTGTGTACATTCAATCTATTACTAACCTTATTTTATTTTTTCCCTTCAGACATAACTATGACAAAGCTCCAAATTTTTAAACCATTTCTTGAAATATGAGAAATTTGCACTATTTAGTAATGAAGGAATGTAAAGAATACCCTTGTTCTTGATTTGTGCTCACTTGCTCACACTTTATATTATAAAAAACAAAATATTGGATTCCAATTGAATGTTTTACTTTTTACAAAACTAGAAAACACAAATAATTGTGCATAAAAGAACATTTTAAAGCAAAAAATATTTTCAAAATTACTCCTCTCCCCCCCCAAAACGTTTCAAGGCATTCCAGAAATAATGTACAAGGCAGTAAATTTAATTTATGCCAGAAGTTGCTATGTATATTTTCTTCTTTAATATCAACTAACTATTACAAACCATTACAACCAAGTAATGATTTTTCAAAAACGTTTAGGACTAAATTCTTTTAAAGGAAATTTTTATTCAATCTAACATATGTTGTAAAGTCAAGGATCTTCTTGTGGAAATATCATTCACCATGCTGAAATGACATTCAATTTTAGTGCTATTAATAGCATTGTCTTTAGTTTTCTTTAGACTATTATGAATTTCGTTATCTAGTTTTTCTGTTAAATCATTTCTATGAAATCTAAAACTAATTTTTATTGGATGCTCTAAAATAAAATTTAATGCTTGTCAAAATATGATTACGACATGCAAGATTAATATTTTTCAATAAGAACAAGGAGCTCGTAAAATAGAAACAGATTTAACAAAGGGCATGCATAAGCCTTCACAAGCTCACTATTTGTAACTACTGGTGAGACTGCAGCAGAAGATGGTTAAGTTCTCTAATTTTCTAAACTCTCATAAAGTCCCCTCTGTATGATGACGACACATGTTACAATGACAAATGAGGAAGGGCTGTTATTATGATTTAGTTACTTTAAAGTAATAGACCATAATATATGTTAAATGACAATGCTTCATTCTCAAAAGGAAAGTATAACATTTTCAAATGAATAACTTATTGAAAAGAATCTTGCTTTTTCTCTATCTGTAATCAAGAAAATAAAATGATTACCTAAAACCACATTTTTTAGGTACAAATAAAAAAACAGCGATCGAAACTACAAAAAGTAATGAGAAATTTGAAGAAAAAGAGAAGATTAGGAAAGATTGCTGGGAAAAATTAAGAGAATTGAGACCTTCATTAATCAGTTCAATTCATGATACCCATAAAAAATGGCAAAGTAGAAATAAATCTTCACATTAAAGCTTAGTATTTTTATGATCAAATGATTTAGGAATGCATAAGTTTTTTTGGTCAATATGAGTTTAAAGGGAAAAAAATTACTTAGGATTAACTTTAACACCAACTTTATCCAAGCCTATACGGTCTGTGCATGCATTTCGGCCAATCGCTAGGAGAACCTAAAAAAAAAAAAAGACATTCACTTCTAACAAATATGTTGCTGAAGCCAAAAAAAGAGAGAAACTGCACAAATGAGTTAAGTACACATTATAAAATATAAAATGTTCATTGTTTGGTTCCATGTTCATGTATTTTTCTCTTCAATCTACTTAGACAAAATTTACGTCTTGCTGAAATTTGACTACTAGACATGCAACTTGGATAGAACATAATCAGATTTCAAACACTTAAGAGAATAATCTGTTTTCTAATATCATTAAGAACCAAACATTCATAACATAAAATCTACTCATTACTTTATTTACAAATCCCTCTACAGTCCATAATTTTAATTACTCATAAGTTTCTTTAAAAACAATAAAAATATTGTCAGTTTCCATTTTATTAGCACATTGATTTAAGCAACTGACTGACTTACAGTGTCATATTCATCTACAATTTCCTCTCCACTTTGCATACGAGCTGTAACCTTTAGTTTATGAGGGTGGCCAGATTCAGTTTTTTCTACCTAAAAATAAATATTTATTTAAAATTACATAACAGACACAAATTCCACAATTCAGTTTTGGGGCAAGAGACTTAGATAAGTTGATTCTTGAAGACAACCATCATTTGAAATTCTAAAAATATCTCAAATCAACATAAAAAATTTATCGTCTGTGTGCATATCATATCAGACTATGAATATAAATTAATATTTAGAGAAAATATGCAAGTGCATCAAAAAAAACATACTGAAATTACCCATATATTAATTATATCATCCAAGCACTATTTAGTGATGAAGGAATGAACTTACTGAAATATTTGTAATGAAATACTCTTCAACAAACTTACTGAATATTTTTTGGGGGGAGGGGGGAGGAGGGAGATAAATTTACAATGCATCTGCAATAAAAAGTTTTTCCTTCTTATATTTTACAAGTCTACTCATCTTTAAAATTATCACTGGGCAAAAATTCCTCATGAACTTTCTTATGTATAAACACATACCATTTTTGCTCCATCTGGGGGCAACTTTCAAATTCTTTGAAAGAATCTTTTGGTAAATTGCATAAGAAATTTCTTATTGAAAAGTTCTCCAGCAATATGTAGCTGGAGAAAAATATAGAGAAAAGACCAATTCCAGCTTAAAAAGTTATTTTCACTTAGCATTTAATATTTTTCATTGCACAGACAACACTTTTTTTTTTTTAATGCAGGTGAAAGATTTATTTTCCAGAAATATTGACAACCACTGCAAGAATCTACAACTTCCATTATTATAGCATTCAAGAAAAAGTTAATAATTGAATTTGGACAATAATTTCTAGATTTAAATAATAACCTAACACAATGAAATTCTACATACAAAATCAGAATTTATGGAGGTGATTCAGAAACTAACCTCCACACTGCTGTAAATAAAAAAACTCGCACAGATTCAGTAATTTTTTATTTCATCTGAAAGGTAAGTCTGTCCTCTATTTTTCAACATAGTCAGCATGTTTATTCAAGCATCTGTCATAGCATTTTACCAACTTGCCAATTCCTTCTATATAAAATTCAGCCACCTGATACTTAAACCAATTTGTTACAGAGATTTGCAGTTTCTCATCATCAGCAAAGTACTGTGCCCCAAGCTACTTCTTTACAGCAAGGAACAGATGGTTATCAGAAGAAGCGAAGTCCAGGCTGTAGAGCAGGATGTTGAAATGCATTACAATTGAATTGGCGCAAAAGATCTCGTCTTCCCTATGCACAATGTGAGCAAGCGTTATCGCCTCAGATGTCAATTGGCCACGATATGTGTTCTGGATAGCTTTTTTCTGTTTTCTCAACTGTGCTATAGTACACTTCAGAATTGAATGCTGTAACATGCTCCATAAATTTGTTAAGCAAGATTTCATTAGCATCCCAAAACACAACCATAACCTTCTTTGCAGACAAAGTTTGATAGGCTTTCCTCAGCTGGATAAGAGAACCAGTATGACTCCTAATTGTTGTTTTGTCGTAGCATTCACATGCATTAGCTAAGTCTTGTCACCAGCCACTATTCTAATAAAAAACTACTCCCCTTCCATATGATACTGAGAAAGGAAGTCTAAGGCAGCACTCATTTGAATGGTTTTGTGGATCTTCGCAAGAATTTTCTGTACCCATCAAGCACAGAACTTCCAGTAGCCTAATCTTCCGGTGAATACCCAATACAAAACAGTTTGGGAAATGTCCAGAAATTGTCGTCAAGATTGTGAATTGATTGATCTGATAGATTTTGTCATCAATTCATTTGACAAGACCATCACTCGCTACAGACGGCCTCCTACTCCTTAATTCATTATGAATGTTTGTTGTTCTTTCTTTGAAAAATCTCACCCACTAATGCACTACATTTTCATTCATAATGTCTGGGCCACATATGACACACAATTCATGATGAATTTCTGAAAGTATTTTTGCTAAAGAAATTGTATTACTCTTCTTACCTCATATTTGGTGGACTATTCAACAGCAGCGGATATTTTGTGATGTTATAACAAACACATATATGACAATATAACACTCTCACTAGAATAGCACGAAGCTTACTGAATCACAGATTGCTTGATGTAAGAATGGCTGTACTCTGCCTGTTACTACTAGCACTATGCCACAACGAAGGTTAGTTTCCAAATCACCCTTGTACTATCCACAGATTTATGGAAAATAAAAAGAGATACACAGATTCCAACCTTTTAAATGCTCTAGGTTGAAAGTTGATAAAGCTTGAGCCATCAGCTTTTGTATGGGTAGTATAACTGAAGAATTCAATCGAATCAAGCATTTACATAACAAAGTAAAGCAAAAAATTTTTCTTTGACTCACAACTTATATATTAAAAGATTTGTATAATGAAAATTACTATATAAAAAATGTATCTATGACAGGAAAATAAGTATGGAGAGGCTAATATAATAATTTATAAACATCATAATTTGCAAATCTTGGGCATAAATTCCACATCAGTATAAGAAATGTCTTCAACTGCCAAATTAACGCTTTTAAGACAAAAATTTATCAGTGGAAAAAAAGTTATGGAGAAATAATACATTAAAAATACATACTTAAAACCTCACTTCCGAAGAAATAACTAAAAAATTCCAATAATCAAAACTTAAATTTTATAAAGCAGCATTCCTCAAACTTTTGTCCTGGAAGCCTACCTTTGTGGTCCTCTAAGATTTGCAAAAATGTCTTGTTATTTGTAAATGAAGATTTGTAATTAAGATTTTACATAATTTCTTGCTAATGACATCTTGCTAACTATATTAGCAATCTTTCAGATGTAATCACAAAACTCAATTTTTATCTACAAGGTACTTCTTTGACTGTTATCAATGCCCATGAGAAAAGTTTTTTGTGGGTTAGCTGTGTAAAACAGAGAAATTTTTCATCATTTCCAATCTTAGAACCTTTTTTCAGAGGAAAACTGTACATTTATTGGAAAAGAATTATGCAATCATACACATTTGCATCTTGAAACTCTGAGGTCACAACTTAAAACTTGTTTTCCAAAGGGTAAACATCATGACTGGTTGGATGGTTTTCTTTTTAACATTTTGAGACATAACCTGTAAGGCCATGATGTGGCAAACACATGACAAAACTATTCTCTCATTTAGAATTAATATACAATTATAAAATCAGCTGAAATATGGTGATGAAAATTTATTAAATAATGAGAAAAAATGTGAAACAATATAAACAAACAATTATAAAAGCAAAAAAAGCAATGGACTGTTGGGTATCAAGCTATGCATAAAATTCACAAGATCAAATAAAACATAAAACCAGGTAAAATCTCTAAAAATGAAAGCACGTTAAAAAACTTAACAGCCACATAAGATTATGGAATAAAACCCAGTCTCCAATAAAAACTCAAATAGATTAAAATTAATATCTTCCCCTATCAAATCCACACTGACATCAGAAAAACTGAATATTTTACACAGTCTCTTGAAATATGAGATTTCTAGTAAAATGTGTCATAACTAGAACTCTCCAGTTCACTCTTCACATTTAGGAGATAATTATGCTTAACTCCAGAGTGACCAATTCTCAGATGAGTTAAAATGACTTTCTCTTTACAATTTTTCTTTGTGAATCAATAATCAATTTTAGCCATTATATGCTTCTAAATTTATTAATCACTCATACGTCTCATCATGACTGCCATACATTCAGGATTTTGACTTTGATAATTGCTTTAATATTTTTCAACAGAAGAGCTGAAAGGACAATCTCTGGTCAGACTTTGTCATCAATTTGCAGTTCAACAGCAGAAACTCATTCTTCAATTTCTCACACTTTATTTTCCACTGTGTCCATTCTGCCTTCCATAGCCTTGAATGTGTTTTTTATTTTGGTGGTAATTTATCCTTTCATTTTTTCCTGACCTGCTTTAACCTTTTCTTGACCGCTTTCATTTATTATTTAACATACTCTCTTCCTATTTTCATCTTGTTTTTGAATGCAGCAAAGGCTGACATGAGCTGTCTTAGTTGCTCCTTCATCGTTCTTGTCATCAGCATTCAAACCCGCTCCTCACACCAAAAATTGTTGTATGTGTACTGGTTTATAATGGGTGTACTGGTTTATAATGGATTGAATGCATACAGAACTGACGATAGCTTGATAGAATTTATTTTACCAAAAGAAAATACTTGTTTAGCTCTTCTCAGTATCACAGAGCACAATCAGTAGTACTTCAAACTACTGCAAATGTTAAACACAACACAATGCAAAGTGCATCTAAAGAGGGAAGCTCACATGGGGTATCTCGATACTCCAAAGTCAACTCTGAATTGAAAAACTGAGAATTTATACTCTCTCTGGTGTTATATAAGTTTCCCCCAGCCACCAAGAAATCTCTAATAACTTCCATTTTGCAAAATTATGTGAAGTTATATACAGTTACATATAGGGATCAATTACAGTACCAATTATAGTTATGCAATAACTGAGCCAAAATGTTGCCAAGTTGGTGATATATCGCAAATTTAGCTATAGCCATTTACTCGATGTTAAATAGAATTGCCGCACTAATCATATCTTTCTGTCAAAGCTTTGCTTCTTCAGACATTCCATGTTACATTATACAAAAGATACTAAAATTTCACTAAAATTATTTACATATATACAAAATTCATACCAAAGCTAAAAATATGTAAACTTCAAAATTATAATTTAAACTAGCGATAGCCCTTAATTCTTCCCACTCTACTTTAAAAATAGTAATAATTTTTCTGGACTGCGTCATTTCTAGATCAATCCATCTCATATGACTTGCATAATGCTGATGATTAAGCTAATTCAGAACCTGAACTAAAACTTTCGAGAACTGAAACTTTCAATAAGCAACCTAAACCAATACCTTTTCTTAGCCTACATATCGAATTCACTTTTGCTTCTACCTCTGCTGCAGCTAAGATGCTGCTACACTGCATTCTTCCTATTGCAGTATTTTCAAAAATACAAATATTCTAGAAATAGGCTTGATTAGATTGCCAAAGGAATTGCAGCCACAAATGTCAATTGAAATAAAATGAATATTTAATCTTACTCGGTTGCCAAGTTTCCTCTTCAGTATGAATCTATGTTCTATGCCATCAACATTGCTACATCCTTTTCTTTTTCATTACATACAAGCACGCATATTAATCTCCTCTCCCCAAAAAAGAATCTTAAAGAGCTATATGAGAAACCTTTTCAAAGAAAATTGCTGGACCATGAACAGCTTGCAGATTTATTCATATGAACTAAATATTATTTCTAAATGAACTTTTAATATACTCAATATGAAAAAAATTGCAACAAATATAGTACTCTAATTTTAAATGAAATGTATATTAAAGCTTAAAGAAACTACATCAGAATGACATAAAAATACTTACTTTTAAAGGAACACATGGTCGTATAAAATTTATTCCTTCAGATTTCATATATTCTCCAATTCTTTCTGCCATATCTTGATCAAATCCTCTAAGTAAAATGGATCGTACCATAATGGTTACATTTAATCCAAGTGCAAACAGAAATCCAGCACATTCTAGGGCAACATATGATGCTCCAATAACAAGTGTTTTGCCAGGAGAATTTTCCAAAGAAAACAAATCATCACTACAATGCATACACAAAATAATTATTAACAAATCAATTTTTACATGACCACATAAGATAATAACATAGTTATAACAAATAATTTGAAATGAATTATTTTTCCTTGAATTAAACTTCACAATCTCAAAACCTAAAAATATTACCTTAAAATAAAACCATCTCATAATGCTTTTTACATATTCAGTGGGAAAAAAAAGGCAAAATTTCTAGAAAATCCCAGCATTATCTTTTCTGTATTGTTTCCTTCTTTTTGAAAAATAAATAACAACAGACAACAATTCTATGTCATAATAATAAGCACCAAGTGTTAAATCTTCACATGCAAAAAGTAAGTTACTGAAGTATGGAAAAGCTTCCACATAGTTATCCTATAAATAACAATGTACACTACCTCTGTATTTATAACATTATATGATATCCTCATTTTTCTTTCTTTTTTTCTTTTTTTTTAATATTTTCTCGTCTTATACATAAAATGAAGAATATTACTAGCATTATATTTTAAATCTGCAAAAAACATTTACTGTGCATGGAAAATTTACTTTTGAAAAAGATTTCAAAATACATGTTCTGCAAGAGTTACCATTTGTCCTCAAATACAAAATGAAATCTCTCTCCCCCAAATACAGATATTAATTCACTAATTACAACTGAAAAACAAAACTGTCAATTGAAAGCTTAAAAAGACAATTATTCATAGGATTAGATAGCAATATTCTTCACCATATCTTCTCTAACTAATTGAAAACAGGGATGATAATGCCTACTGTTTGATCAAAGTGCCAAATAAACCCATTTGAAAAGATGATGACAAAAGCTAAAACTTTTGAGCAATATGAATTATTATGATTGGACAGAAAGTTAAAAACAAATGACAGTAAGATATCCTACATCAAAAGGATATCAAAAGTTGTGCTATAGTACATTTACTCTTGCTAATAAATTACCTTGTAATGCAGTATTCTTTAGCACCTTCAATATCAGGATACCTTGGCCTTTCACCAGTAGCAATGATAAAATCCTTGGCAGTTAAGAGAGATTCTTTGCCTTTCTTATCAATGGTCTATTAAAAAATGAAAGGCAGAGAATTTATTTACATAATTTAAAAACAGAACTGGCCAAATATGCATTTTACACAGAATTATAATAAAAAATTCCTTCCTTTTCATTAAACTTTGAAAGTTAAAAAAAAAACCTATACAGAATCCCATTCGTTTCAATAAAATACCTCTAACTGATTTTTTTAAGAGACCTATCAATAAAAATCACTTACAGTTCCCACGAAAATTTGTCACTAACATATTTGTCTCGCTAATACACACACATGCACATTATGCAAGTTAGTAATATATTATGAACCAATATATATTTCTGTTAAGTTATTACTATATTATGTACATTATCAAGACACAGCCAATTACTAAAAGACAAAATGTTCTTGATAACTCAAGGAGGAAGTTACAATACAGTTAGTAAAAATGAATCCTAGATGCTAATTAGCTACTTTTGGCACTCATTTTCCCAATTTAATAATGCAACACAGTAAAAGTCACCACATTGATTTGTGCTTATAAAAATATTAAAATAAATTTTATTTCAAAATTAATCTAAATTTTGAAATAACAAAACAAAGCTTCTGCATAATTTTCATTACATACAGCATATAAGTAAAAAAAAATCGTTTTACAAATATATCTTTAATGTTTCAAAATTAGAACAATTATAATTATCTAATTTTTGTTTTTACACCCATCCCAAAACAGCTTCTCTTATTTTAAAATATATGTTTCATTGCTAATATATATAATTTATCTTAACTGATAAATCTTACAAAAAGTAAATGGCATAAAACTGAGCATGTTATTTCAGCAATTAAACCAAATAAATCACAATAAAAATTTGGATGTTTAAAATCAAGGATCACTTTAATTTTTAAAGACACAAAGGTGAAATTAGTACAGTTTTTATATTTGCTTCTTTTGTTATTTCAAATTTATGCATAAAATTCTCATGAAATTATGAAGCACAATACATTTAAAGATTTATATTTAGAAAAAAGAAGTGAAACTGACACTCAGGAAAGTTAATGATTAAAAATATGAAAAAAAGGTGATCATATATGAAAATAGACAAAACTTTCAAGCAAATTTATTACTTATATAATTTATGCAGTAAAACCTGTATGTAATGCAAAACTATATGAAATTTTACTATCTTAGCTAAGACAGGCCTGCAAAGGCTGCCTCTCTCCTCATGCAATAAAATTATTACTCTCATCATAGCATCTTTATGCAAATGAGTTTTTTTTAATAAAAATGCCAGTTCTTTTACATCGATTGTAATGAATCAGAACACTGTTAGAAGTTGTGCTTCAAAGAAGGCATTGCAGTAATTACACTACCATCTTAAATGGGATAATGGTTAAATTTCACTCAGAAAAGCACAACCTGCATCATTAGTCTGGTCTTTATATTTTTATGGTGAACATATAATGTGGAAGCAAAATGAATTATACGAAAGGCAACATCTATGAATGATGTTTTTAAAATACACAATGCAGAAATAACAGCGTATTATTCATACTTCTTAATCTTCTATATTCTTTTAATTCATCTCGCAAAACAATACAAAATACATCC
Organism: Stegodyphus mimosarum; assembly: GCA_000611955.2. Taxonomy (NCBI): domain Eukaryota; kingdom Metazoa; phylum Arthropoda; class Arachnida; order Araneae; family Eresidae; genus Stegodyphus; species Stegodyphus mimosarum. The sequence continues at coordinate 55,400 of KK121368.1, read as the reverse complement.
TGCATAATTCTTCACTCTCAATTTTCACGTGGTTAAAGTTAGTAAAAATAAAATACAGGCATATATGAAAACAAACTATACACAGTACAAAGTCCGATATCCGGACTTGTTAGGACTTCAGTGATTCCGGACATTAGATCATCAGTTTAAATCTAGTAAGATGGCACATAAAATTATAAAATTAAAAAAATAAAATCATTATTTATGAAAAAATAAAGCATTTATGATCTAAAGGGTACCAAAATTTACAAAAAAGGTTAATATTTATTTGCCTACTTTATTAAACCCTTCTTTTAATGTAGTCCATTGCTACCTTTAATAAGGCATAATTTCTTGTTCAATTACAAAGTTCCATCATTCAAGTCCTGTAATTGCTGTGTCGAGAATTTCGACTAACTTGTCAATCGAAATTTTTTTTGTTTTCAGTAACCTATCTCACTTTCTTCACTATCAGTAACAGTATTTTCTGGATCTAGAATTATGCTACAGATTATGCCGGCTGTTATTTTAGTGATTATTGGGGCATTGTTATCTTAATGAAGAACTTCTGTGATATCATCTTGATTTATTACTGCTTCTTCACATTTCTTTACAAAATCCATTAATTGGAAAATTTCCTGTTTGGCTTGCAATATCTGAAAACCTTCAAATTCGTGGCTATCAGGTTCCTTCTCACCATGAAATATGGCAGTTGGCCATAAATTATGGCAAGCATTTTTTAAAGTATCTGAAGACACATCCTCCTACAATCTTGTGATGCTCCATACAGCAGATTTTATGGTAAAATATTTCAAAAATTCTTAAATAGTCTTGCTACTATTCAGGAAATTTAAAAAATGCTATTTTAAAATTACATTGCAGTGCGTGCACTATTCCGATATCCATAGGCTGAATGATAAATATACAATTTGGAGGAAAGACTAATATGGATACATTATCTTTCACTAGAACTTTAAATGAAGTATGAGCTGTACAGTTATCTAAAATCAGGACAATTTTTGCGCCATCAGGTAAACCAACCGAATTCAAATGTTGCCGAGTCTCAGGCATGAAATCATTTTCAAACCAATCATTCATTAACGCTTGTGTCATCCATGCTTTTTTATTTGCAAAATATATAATAGGGAAAATCTTTACTTCTTTAAACGTTAATTTTTCTTTAATTTATTTTTTCCGATTACAAGAAGTTTGCACTTGTGCATTCCTTCAACATTTGCACATGCTAAAATTGTTAAGTCTCGCTTTGGAATCTTTGACACCAGTTGGAGTCTTTTCTGTAGTAGGTATTCCGCGGTACATATTGCCAAAAAAGACTACTTTCATCAGTGCTATAAATTTGTTCTTGCAGATAACTTTTCAATACTAATGAGTTCAATCAATTCATCTATAAATAGTTCGGCAGCCTCAGCATCAGCTAAACCTTTTTCACCTGAAATTTTAAATTGCCTTATACAACTGGCAATTTTTTAATTTGGTTAACCTGTCGAATATGTGCACTCAGTTTTTCAGTACCTTCATGAAATATTTTAGCTTGAGCCTTTAGCATTGGACCCAGCAATGGCATGCTCTTACTGCGACGCTATCTGCCCCATTCAATCTTCACATTGTCATGATAGTCACTTTTAACATAACAAATAATTTTTCTGTTATTCATAGTGAGTGGGGTGTCTGAATCCACTAAAAATTCAAAAAGTTCCTTTTTCTGTTTTCTTATGTCATATACATGACTTTCCAATGCCATACTCCTGACATAATTTTTAGATGGATATAACTGTATCAATTTTTCCCCCCTAGCAATTCCATTTTCTGTTTAATGGACAACGAAACACGTTTTCGCTTTGTAGATCCTATTGCAACTCCAGAATTAGAAACCCTTTCTGACATAATTGAAAGTTCAAACATTAATTTTCATAAAATTGCTATAATAATAACAGTCTGCAAGAAATAATAAGTTAAATCAGATCAGAAATTTAAGGAACAGTGCAATCTGCTATATTAACTGAAATTCCTTGGAATCAGTAAAGTATAATTTTAGTTTAGCTTAACAGCATTCGCTATGCATTACTGGCTATATAACATGAGATTGGGAACAAAAGACAATATGTTCCGCTGTTTAGATGTATTAGTTTGCTGAATTGCATTAGTTTAGTTATTTATTATACTTACGCCTATTTCTTGCACATCGTTAAGGCTCATTCGAGTCCTGAATAAATAAATTCCCACATATACTTAACGCTTACCAAAGGCTGGCGCTAGATATCTTACCGCTTGATAGTCTCTGTGGGTCCTAAATTCTGTCCCCTCTCTCATTTAAGTTCTAAATTTTTGCCACCCCTAAACTCTGGGTCCCAGTGCTTTCCCTAAATTCTGAATTTTTGTCATTCCTCAATTTTATTGTTCAGTGCTTCGCTAAATTCCAAAAATTTTGTCCTCCCTAAATTTTGTTGCCTGAAATGGCCATACGAGCTCTGGTGCCAGTTCTGGGTTTATTGAATACCATATCAATCTTAATTCAAATAGCACTAAATGTAATCTTTTGGCCTATGAATATCATTAACAAAATCTATTTTTAGCATATGGAAAGAAATTTTTGTTAAATCTTTCCTTGTAAACATTTTGTAATGCATGTAACTTAAATCTGTAATCACTGCCAAGCATAATATCAGCATAAAGGTTACCAAACTCTTTGTTATTCAATAACTATCATAAAAAAAAAATTTTAGGCCTTACTGCATGAGTAGTAGTTGTCATGTGTTGATAAACCTGCAGTGACGAAAGCAAAATATAATAAATAATGATTTGTAGGTTGGCGTTAGGTATATAAAATATTAGTAGGCATAAAATCAATGACGTTTCTACGTAGAATGTTTTGGTTTGAGGTGTATGCAAACCAGATATGCAACTACGGAGCCAAATTACTGATCACACAAATTTATGTGAAAATGATTGTTTCTTCAGTAATAACGTATTTTATTTAGTGCCAAAGTGAATTAAGAATCAGGACTGTGCTCGTGTGTTTTATTATAGGTGAAAAAAAATCAAATGTGCGTGTGTAAAGCATTAAAAAAAAAAAAGGTTGGTGACTTTGAGCTCCAGATTTTAGACCATTCTGGATACTCCACATATGGATCTTGGACTTTGTACTGTATGTCATTTAGTTAATATTTATGTAATAGCAAAATATTTTATAACTAAATATTGAACTATATGAATTTAGAGCATTTAACCAACATGTATATAATCAAGAAATAGTAAATACAATTTATTTTTCAATATGATTTAACAGCCAACTAATTAAAAATTATATTACTGAATACAATGTTTTACATCCAATAAATAAAAATGAACCTATATAAATGTTACATGTAAATCAATAATCCCCCAAATTAAATGGGGTAATAAAAGCACTAAGAATAAAAAGTTCGAAAGATATGGCTTTATATCATATCAAAATTTATTAATTTTTTTATCCAATACTAATACACCAAAATAAATTTCCACTTACCTTTATTTGATGATGGTTTACAAATTCTCCATAGGCATTAATATATTTTACTTGTTGAGTTCTAAGCTGAACTTTGTAGTTCCAGTTTAATGATCCTATATAATTTTGAATATTTTCTCGCATAACCGCCCAATTATGCTGAACTATTTAGAAACAGATAAAATAAATTTTTAAAAATCAAAATTAGTTTTACATAAGTGTTATCTTTTACATATCAGATTTTCTATTAATTAATCTAATACAAATTAATTATCCCATTAATTGTTTTAAATTAGCCTTTTAATCTGTAAATTATTTCTTGATTTAAGCAATCAGAAATTCACTGTAAGGGTGTATTACGTATGGCTACAATTTCCCAGGAAATCTGTCAAGAACTGTTACTTATAAAAATACTCCATTAAAAAAAAATGGGAAGATAAGGGATGGAAGAAGACTAGATCATTAAACTATGGAAATGCATGACAGAGACAATTGCATAACAGGAGTTGCGGTGCCTTTGTGAAGAAATTTCTAAAAATAACTAGCATATAAAAACATAATCTGAAAAATTACATTAACAAAAAAAGGGGGGAAAGCAGCCAGTCTATTCAGCTTCTGATGGTACTTATACATTATCGCAACTATCTCAGCAGAAGGTGCCAAAATTTTCAAAAAGGGATGAACTCTGGCAACAATGTGCATAACCCTTCTTCACCTATGTGCATAAACCTTCTTCACACAATGGTGCTCATAACACTCCTTCAGTCAAGCAACATTGCTATTTTCGTATGCGTTCTTATTGCTGCATTCAAACTTCCAACTGTTTTTAAGATAAATTGTGATATTTTTGCCTTAAATTTAATTTTAAAATATAGCTTGTGGAATATGCCGCCAACGGAAGAAACTGTGGTAAAACTTTTACATGAATACAGTATTTTGTTGCAAAATCGCTAAAAGGAAGAATGATGAAATGTGTCTGTCAAAGCCAGTGTGCAATTCTCTGCTGTTTTTCACACAAAAACAGATTGGTGGGTACAGCACACTGCTGACCCTTAGATGAAGAAACTTACCAATATTAAAAAAAGGTACTTGAATGTATATATTTGCAATGAAAGAATTGAAATTACCTTTAATAACTCAAATTTTATAATATTATAATTAAAATCATGCAATGTTGCAAACAATTTTGGCAATTTAGATTCATAATAATTTTTATCCTCTGCATGCTAATCTTTAATTTTTTGCAGGCAATGATTGTATGGCTTTGTTGGTACATTTTATCTTCTCCTCGCTCAGACAATAATACACATACATTACATACATTCTAACGTTTACTACTACATTTTGCCTAACAGAAGGTAAGACATTACCTAAATAAGTAAATAAATGAGGGAATTTGAATTTTCAATTTCTGCTATTTTACTAATCTGTTAACTGTTATTTTATTCTTTTATTGTTATTTAGGTGCTATGTTTACTATTATTACTGGTGCTATGTTTACATATTTGTTATACTTTATGCTCATTTTAAATATACTTTTAGAATCTCAAGCCAGTTTACTTTTTTAGAGTTAAATTTTTAAAGTCATTCTTCTAAAAGGAGAAAACAAAGAGACAGCACTATGCATATTTATTCTAAAATGTGCATTTCTAATAAACAGGCAATAAAAAGTATGCAGATTATTTAGCAAGAATTTGATTACCTCCATGGATAATTTTTTTCCCTCCGAAATCTATTAAATATTAAAAAAAAGCTTAGTAACCATCCTGTTAAACATGTGCAGAGAATGAAGAGGATAACATACATAAAAATGTTTACCCAATTATGCTTAATCAATAAATAGTATTAGATACATAACTTCAGACATTTATGTAGAAAAGAAACTGAAGTGAAAATTTAGTCATTCATTCATTCAAAACTAAAAAGTAAAAAAAAAAAAAAATTAAACCCACACACATAGTATCTTCAACATATTATAAATAGCAACCTATATATTTAAGAAAAGATTACTTAATAAGCATGAAAGAAGCAAAATCCTGTGGTCTAATAGAATATTGCATGAATGTTTAATTTATAAACAGCAGCAGCAAAGAACACAGATCATTTATGAAATATACAACTTAAATATTTAAAAATAAAATATAAACAAAATTAAAAATAAAAAAGAAACAAGCAACTACAAAAACCTTTGACACATAAAACAAATAAACCAACAAAAAAAAAAAAATAAAAATATTCTTTTACGAATGATTACTATATGAAGTAAGAAACACTTACCAGCACCTGTAATATTCCAACCAAATTTTTCAGAATCTTTTATAGCCTGACCTGGATTCAAAGGATGAAATATTAAATCATAAGTAACTTAACAATATTGTATGAAATATGTAAAAACAAATTTCCACGCTGTGGTATTAGAATATCTATAGTGAAGAACTTACCTAATAATGCAGCTTGATGCATTAACTTTTTAGGAATACAACCAACATTTACACACGTTCCTCCAAGGCCTAAAATATTAAATATAATTTTAATAACAAAGATTTTAACTTTTAATTCAAAAACTAAAGCAAAAGATAGAAATTCTAACCCCAGGTAGTCCCAAGAGGAGTAGGTGTGACAAAATCTAGGACAGCAACTTTTTTCCCAAGCCTAGCTGCTTCCTAGTAATTGGAGAAAAAAGAATTATTCAAGAAAAAGTAACTTAAAAAATATTAAGTAAATAAGTATAACAAATTTTCTGAAATATTAAAAAAATGTATATGCACAAATTCTTACTTTTGATGCAGACAGTCCACCAGATCCACCTCCAATGACTATCAAATCATAATCATATTTTTCATTTGTAATGCAAAGCATTTCCTGAAGTTTTCCACTACTGTGTGCTGCCACTGTATTATCACAACCGCCAATATGCTGCCCATCAATAAATACTTGTGGAACAGTAGATCGTCCAGCTTTGGCAGCCATTGCCTGTTGCATCTGAGGACCATTTTCTAAAAAAAAAAAAAAAAAGATGAAATATGCATAAATTGTCATATATGTATGAATTACATTTAATTACTCTGCCTAAATATTTACTCCAAAGCAGATTGTTTATATGAACAACTTGTTTGTAATCTCATATTTGATTCAATAATAGATTACATTTTAATACCTTAAGAAAAATTCAAACAATTACATTTACAAAGACAAAAGTTTACATACTAGAGAATTAATAATACTATTCGGCAATTAAACTCATAATACTTATGATCTTAAAAACAAAAGTAAAAAATTATTTACTACACAGACAGGCTGTAAAAATTTATTTATGCAATTAATTAGCTTTAAAACAGTTTTAAAAGTTTCTGAAATATTTTAAAATATAAATTCCATATCATAATTGAGATTTTAAGACTTTATAACCAGTTTATAACTTTCACAGCTTTTAGTTATCTCACACTCCCAAAAACCAGATTTTTCATTACAGCTAAAATTTTTGAAAAAATAAGCCTATTCTAATTTTTTTTTAAAATATGCAATAAAATGATGTAACACAAACCTTGTACATCAACTCCACAACACTGAGGCAAAAATTTTGGCATATTTGAAAAACATGGTTATTACCATAGCAACAACATGCTGAATCTAGACCAAGGATGGAGATCAATAATACTGCATGAATACTGGTCAATAACCTAGAAGGTTTGAACTATGCATTTTGACAGCTAGATGTTTCATTTCTTATATGTATCACAAAATATATTATTTTAATTACTAATTATTTTTATTGTAATAGGGAAAAAATTATGCATAAAACAAGATTTGAAAAATAAATTATACTGCATTTATATTAATTTCAATTGTGTTTTAATGTTTAATCACATATTATCCTAATACACATTTTCAATAAATAGTATAAAATATTACATAATCATTCTGAATATAGTATAAAATGTTGCATAATATTTCTGAATATAGTACAAAAATGTTACATAATCATTCTAAATGTTTATTTTGAAATTATCCATTAAAAAAGTCTTGTATTTCAAATTTATATGTGATAATATTCTAATTCTATAAAACAAAAATTTTAAATCCATTCAATAATTTTATTTTACTCCAATATCTGAAAACAAAAACATTTCTCCCCCCTCCCTTTTTTAAATATATATTTAAGGGAAAATATCATTGAACCTTCAATCTCAATCATTTAACCTTTTTAGAGTCTGCTCAACTCTAAACTCTAGTTTTTGTTATTTCCAATGAAATTGCCTTCGAATGCTGTCATCTTCACTATCCTCCTGGCTCCAAGAATATCACCATCTACCAGTAATAATTTTTTCATCAACTACATAATTCAGTTAATGTTAATTCATACATAACACAGTTTGGCATTATGTGCTTTGAATCACGACATCCTGTGAACATGGAGAGTCTGACAGCTTGTGCTATGAAATTTCATTTTTAAAACACAAGTAGTTTGTTAAAGTGCATTAACATACTTGGCCCAACTTTGAAGCAACTCTTCAACACTGGATTAAGGAAACAGAGAATGGGTTCTACTCTGATATAAGTCCCCGGTTGCTCCCCGGATATATGTGGTCGCCAAATGTGGCAATATGTGTTCTGTGCTGGTTTTTGGCGTGATTGTGTATTCTGCGATGGTTTTTGGCGGGATTTTTTTGGTATAGCAACCCTTTTGACGTTGAAAGTTGAGTGGGTGCCGTGGTTTTGTTCTGCGTTTGGAGTTTCGGTGTGTGCTTGGGAATGGCGTGTCTTAGATTGAAGGAAGTGGTTGAAAAGTTTCAGCCGCGCATTATGGATTGTGTTCGAGATAAGTTTAGTTTGAGATGGTACGATGTGGGTATAGTTAATGAATCTTTTCTTCACGACTGTGTGTATGGTGATGGAAGCGTATTTTTGGATTTTTTTTAACCTACGTTTGGGGAAAGCGTAGGTTGCGTTAAGGCCTAGGATTTTGCAATTCTGTGTTTTTTTTTTTTTTAAAGCCAGTCGCTTTCTACATGGTTTCTCATCAAATATTTTTGGTGAGGATTTTTGAAGCCGAGAATTTTGAAGAATTTTGAATGGTAAGTGAAGCTATGTTTTTTCTCGTGTATTTCAGGGAATGTTAATGCATATTGTAATGTATTTAATGAATATTGTATTTAAGATGATTGTGTTATTAATGAATTATTTCTTCACGGTTTGTGTTTATGCTTACAGTATATATATTTTTAAAATTTATTGTTATTATTTTAGCTTATTTTAGCGAGGTTTGCAGAATGTCATGATTTCTGCTTAGTGCCACAAATTCTGCACGGTGCCATGAATTCTGCAATTCTCTGATGTTTTTTAAAGTTAAAACAGATTGCTGTGTACACGGTTTTTAAGGGAATTATGTTATTAATAATGAATGATTTGTTCACTGGTGTGCTGGTAGAAGTACATTTTTGTGGAAATGTATTGTTATTTTAGTTTATTTTAGCGAGGTCAGAGCTATGTGATTATTTCAGCGCAGTGCCACGAATTCTGCGCGGTGCCACGAATTCTGAAATTCTCTGATGTTTTTTAAAGTTAAAACAGATCGCTGTGTACATGGTTTCTCGTCAAACATTTTTGGTGAGAAACTTCACACTTTTATTATGTAAATTTTTTGTTTTTATTTCGGACTTATAGCGTAAATTGTGTGTAAAAACGTGGTTTTTGCACATATGAAAACCGCGTTTTTGCAGACATTTTAGGCTTAAAGTCTGAAATGTAAACAAAAAATTTAGATAGTAATGGTGTGTCGTGTGTTTGGCGAGAAATTTGTCGCCAACTGGGGACTGATATAAGAGTAGTTCCCAGAGGATGAAAATCATGTGCAAAATGTTGACTAGTTTTCTTCATGCAAATTGGATCGGAGGTCAATCGGCGGTGAGCTAACGTGGTTGCCGCTGACGTTTAGATCGGTGGGTTGGCCGAACTATATATGTACGCCGGGGAGTCGGTGAAACGGGCCGTTATTGAGTGCCGAGTCAGCATTATGATACTTTTCTTTCCTTTTAATAGTTTTAAAAGCTACAATATTAGCTTATTTTATTTAAGTTGTAGAAATATAGCATGGATTTTAATTTAGATTAGTCTTATAGTTTTCTTTACAATATCTCCACTGCCATTAGGTTATGGGCCCAGGGCCAACAGCTAGCCAGTTACTCAGTTCAACTCAGCATTGAAGGAATGTAGGTGAAGAGGGCCGTTATCGATGAGAAAAAGCTGACCTGTCTTAGAATTTTGTTCAAGTTGTTGTGCTCACACTTAATTGAAGATGTCATTACTACCTGAATGTTTTGAGCTGTTAAACCACGACAACTGGGATCGATGGAAAGTTGATATGAAAATGCTGTTACTGGATAGAAATTGTTGGAGCTTCATAGAAGACAAAGAAGAAGAATTAGAAAAAAGTGCAACAAGGCGGGAAAAGCAGGACTTCACATTGAGAGAGAATCGAGCTTTCACTACATTATATTATGGAATTAAAACCGAGTTCAGGCCGCTGATACAAGAATGTTCAAGTGGTAAAGAAGCATGGGAAGTTCTACAGAAGCAATTCGAACCCAAAACAAGAGCAAGGATAATTCAGTTACTGGATGAATTTTTCAGCATTAGATATACACCAGATGAAGAAATAGGGTTATTCATCGCAAGGATAAGAATGACTGCAAAGAAGTTGGCTGAAGCTGGACATAATTTGGCAGATCTTTTTAAAGGATTTCAAGCAATATGGAGATTACCCCAGGAATATTCCGGCATTGTACAGTTAATTTATAGGCGGAAGGACGAAGATTTTACGCTGGAGAAAATAGCTGAAGAACTGGTAAGGGAAGAAAGTCGACTTCGCCAGGTAAATGCTGATTTAGAAGACAGCAAGGTAAGCGTATTTAATACTATTAGTTCAAATGCAGGGAAAAATAGAGATGAAAGTAAATTTAAATCTAAGAAAAAATTGGGGAATACGAGAATAGGACCTTGTTTCAGATGTCAGAAATTTGGACACGTAATTACTCAGTGTAAAGAAAATGTAAGTAAAAATCAGAAGTTTAAAATAGACGATAAAAATGGACAGTTTAAAGATAAAGAATTAATGTTAGTAGAAAATTATGTAACAACTACTGATAAAGGAGGGAACGCAGATAAATTTAATTGGGTTGTAGATACTGCAGCTACAACTCATTTCTGTAATAATAGAAATTTAATGATAAATTTCGAAGAAATAAACGATATACGTATGTCTTTAGCTGTAGGAAATTGTGAAAGTAAAGTACTAGGAAAGGGTACCATTAAATTCGCAGTAAAAGTAGGCAATCAAATAAATTGGACTGAGTTAGATAACGTGCTATATAATCCAAATCTAAGGAGAAATTTATTATCAGGAGCAAGGTTAGAAAAGGCAGGTGCTCATTTTGTGGTTTCAAACAGGAAGATGTGGATATACTTCAATAATTGGGATAAATTATGCTATGCTAAACGATATGACGGACTTTATCTAGTAAAACCATTTAGATATGCAACATATAAAAAGGAAGCTGGTTACGGTACAGATATTGGAAAGTTGAATAAAGTAGACGATGCGACGCTATGGCATCGAAGATTTTGCCACGTAAATTTTGATTATATTCAGAATACTAGTAAGAATCAAAGCGTGAAAGGGTTACCAGAAATCGAAAAACCAATGGAGAAGTGTGAACCGTGTATTATTGCTAAATCTAGTAGAATAACTTTTAAAACTCTTCCGAAGAGATCGGATAAACCATTGCAGTTGGTTTATTTAGACGTTTGTGGCCCACTGCCAGTTCCATCTAAGGGTGGGAGTAAATATTTCCTCGCTATTGTAGATGATTACAGTAGATTAGTAACAGTGTATTGTATGAAAAATAAAAATGAATCGTTCTACAACTTTAAGAATTATCATAGGCAAATGGAAAGACTGACGAATAGAAAATTAATTAGTATCCGCACCGATAACGGTGGGGAATTCTGTAACAAGCAATTTGAAAGGTACTTAGCCGAAAATGGAATTAGTGTTGAACGCACAAATGCGTACACCCCAGAAGAGAACGGCGTATGTGAGCGTTTTAACCGAACGGCATTAGACGCAGTTAAAGCTATGCTTAATGATAGTAAAATGGGAAAAGAATGGTGGGCAGAAGCTCTTGGCTGTTTCGTACACACGTGGAACAGAGTATGTCATAAAAGCAACCGAACCCCTTATGAAATGTTCCTCAATAGAAAACCCAGTGTTGTTTATTTTAAAGTATTTGGTTGTAAAGCATATTTTGGCGTGCCAAAACAGATTAGAAATAAATTACAAATGAGATGCAGAGAAGGAATCATGGTAGGCTATGCGAAGGAAACTAGGGGTTATAGGATATGGTTACCAGAAGAACGCAGATTAATAGAAACCTGTAATGTGAAGTTTGATGAAAAGGTGAATGCAGTAGATGACATCCTGGACCAGAAATCAAAAACTAAATTTAAAAGACTAGAGGAATCTGAGCTATTAGCAGAATCAGATGAAGAACAGGAAACTTCTAGAAAAGAATTAAAGTCGTCAGAAGACAAATCTATCCCGAAAGAAGTATCAGACTTAAACTGGCAAAGAAAAGCCGTTAAAAGACCAGACGGAACACGTACAGACATATATTATTATGTAGAAGGAACAGACACTCGTTTTAGATCCCATAATGATATTGAAAAGTATTGTGAGGCAAGAAATATTAAATTTGAAAAAGATAAGTTTGACTTTAGTGGCAGAAACGAATACTCCGGGAAAGTTAATTTTGTAGAACAGGAGACTAGTTCCGTATCTGAAGAGGCAAATTCCGTAGAAATTGTTATCCCACAAAATTTTGAAGAAGCACGAAAATCAGTAAATGCCGAAGAATGGAGTAAGGCAATGAAAGAAGAAATTGAAACAATGAAGAAAAGAAATGTTTGGGAATTAGTCGAAAAGCCAGAAAATAAAACTATGCTAGGAACCAAATGGGTATATACGCTAAAAAGAAATGAAAAGAATGAAGTAGTTAGATATAAAGCACGTTTGGTAGCACAGGGATTCAGGCAGAAAAGAGGTGAAGATTTTGATGACGTTTACAGTCCTGTAGTAAATTTTTCAATCATAAGAATATTTTTCACTATACTGGTATGTTTGTATGGATGGACTAATTGTCAGTTAGATATAAAGAACGCATATTTATACGCAAACCTAAATGAGAAAATATATATGACCCAACCGGAGGGATTTATTGAAGAGGAAAATAAAGTATGTTTATTACACAAGGCAATTTACGGTCTACATCAAAGCGGTCGTGAATGGTTTTGTGAATTTGAAAGCACTTTAGAAAATCTACATTTTAAGAAAATACAATGGTGTAATTGTGTTCATAAGGGTTCTAATGTAATTCTATTGTTATATGTAGATGATATTGTGATTTATAGTAAAGATCAACATAGTATACATAAAGTAATTTCCCAGTTGACTAAGTTTTTTTTTATCTGAAAGTATTGGGCAAAACTAAAACGTTACTTGGAATTGAATTCTTAGAGAACAAAAATGGGGTTTATATACATCAGCAAAATTATATCGAAGAAATATTTGAAAAATTTAAACATTTCCAGATACCAGTAACTTCAGTTCCCATAGCTAAAGGCACTACTCTTACAAAATTATATTGTCCATCCACAAGTGCAGAAATGCATAAATTACCTTTTAGAAATCTGTTGGGATGTTTAGTTTTTGTAGCTAACAGGACAAGGCCTGATATTACATATGCAGTAAATATCTTATCGCAATTTCAGGAGAATCCTGGAATTAGGCATTGGGAAGCATTGTTGAAATTGCTTCGTTATCTCAATAGTACTAAATTATATAAATTAAACTTATCGAGGATTAAACATCTAAATTTATATTGTTATTCAGATGCTGATTATGCAAGTAATAGGGATGACCGCATGTCCATGGGAGGATTTATATTATATTTAGATGAAATACCAGTAATCTGGAAAACTGTTAAACAAAATGTGTAAGCTTATCAACTATGGAAGCGGAATATATCGCCTTATCGTAGGCAGCGAAGGAATTAATGTGCACGAAAAATGTCTTACAAGATGAAATTTTAAAGTTTAATTTAAAAGAATGTAAACTATTTTGCGATAACAAATCTGCCATTGATTTTTCTAGATCGCCAATAGAAAATCGTCAGACTAAACATATAGACATAAAATATCACTTTATTAGAAGACTAGTAAATGATGGATTGTTTGACCTTGAATTTATCCCCAGTAAATTAAATACTGCGGACTTATTTACAAAAGCGACAACTGCTGTTAAGTTAAAGAAGTTTTGTTTAGATGTTTTCAGTGTTTAAAGACAATAAGTGTTTTCGTAAAATAGAACTGAACTATGAACTTTTGTAATTCTGTAAGTTTTGTTTTTGTCTTTGCATGAAGAAAAGAGGGCCATTTGTTGACTAGTTTTCCTCATGCATATTGGATCGGAGGTCAATCGGCGGTAAGCTAACGTGGTTGCCGCTGATTGGCCAATGGCGTTTAGATCGGCGGGTTGGCCGAACTATATATATGTACGCCGGGGAGTCTGTGAAATGTGGCGTTATTGAGTGCTGAGTTAGCATTATGATACTTTTCTTTCCTTTTAATGGTTTTAAAAGCTACAATATTAGCTTATTTTATTTAAGTTGTAGAAATAAAGCATGGATTTTAATTTAGATTAGTCTTATAGTTTTCTTTGCCAATATCTCCACTGCCATTACAAAATAAGTTAACGACTCAAAACATGAACAAATATTCATGTAGTGAAAGGGATAATTACATGGAGTACTTTGAAGAAATAAGTGGGAAGTCTTTATACGAGGTAAAGTGAGGTAGAAACAGAAGATCATTTACATATACGTTACATGCAAATACTCAATATACACGGGAATAATATTGGGTGGCAACAGTTTGAAAAGTGAACCAACGCAGAAAGTGAAATGGCACAAAATGTTGTTTTTAGACTAATAGCCTTTTGGATCCAATGTCCGTTTGGGCTAAAGAAAAAAAAGGAAAACATAGGGTAGAACCATGTACCGTAATTTTGGGTAGATAAGCTGCGAATTATAAACGTTTAAAAGTTGAAAATTTACGTCTGCGGCGTATCTGAGGGAATTTTATTTTCCCTCTGTCCTTAAAACTTTGCTCATTGTTAAGTTATGGACAAGCAAAACAGTTAAGTTAGAATTCGCTGCAATATTTTAACCTCAGATTGCACTAAGGCAGTAAGTTTAAACTTGCTTAACTAAGATAGGCAGTGCTCTGTGTAGACACCATAATGCATGCACTTTCTGCTAAACTTCATGGTTTTGCCCATGTTTTCCTATGATTCTTTTCTTTAAAGGAAACACCTACATTTATTTGCCAAGTGCTGCGTTCATTCTTACAAGTTTTTACTGCTTTGCAGCTTGCTTTTTGTTTACCTTATCATTCGTGCTTTAAAAATATTATTATTGTTATTATGACTCCTACTTGTAGAAAAAGTTATACAGCTGCTTTTAAGCTTTCGTGAGTGAAGAAAGCGATCAGAATTGGAAATTGCACTGTGGCTAAATTTCAAGTTGACGAACCATGCATTCAGCAGTGGAAGTCCAAACAAAAAGGATTAGAGAAAATGCCTAAGAATAAAAAATATCGTCGAACTAGCATCATAGCCTGGCTTGTTTTGGAAGACAATTTAGAGAAATGGACAACAGAGCAGAGAGAAAGTGGTTTATCAGTATCAACAGTTAGAATTCACCTTCAAGCAAATGTAATATCTCAACAAATGGGCATTAAAAATTTTGTTGGAGGACATAATTGGTGTTTCAGGTTCATAAAGCGAAAGAAATTATCTGTCAGAACCAAAATAACACTTGGACAAAAGCTTCCCACAGACTGGCTTGAAAGAAAGATAGCTTTTTCAGAGTACACATCTAAGAAAATTATAGAACAAAATTTGAAAAGAGGACAAATAATTAATATGGATGAAGTGACCGTTACTTTTGACTGTCCTCCAAGCAGAACTATTCATTCAATAGGTGAAAAAACTATTTCAGTGTTATCAACAGGAAACGAAGACTTCTTTTACTTGTGTTTTGGGTTGTGCCACCAATGGAGAGAAATTAACCCCTTTGATAATTTTCAAAAGAAAAACAATTCTCAAAGGAAATTTTCTTAAGGGAGTTATCATTTGCACCAACGAAAAAAGATGGATGTGTGAAGAAGTGATGCTGTTTTGGCCGAGAGAAATTTACCGAAAAAGGAAAGGTGCTTTTTTTCAAATCCAGAGGACTCCTTGTTCTGGATTCAATGCAATCCCATTTAGCAGATACAGTAAGATCTGAAGCAAAAAAACTTAGCACTGATGTCTGAGTGATACCAGGTGGGCTTACAAAAATTTTACAGCCACTGGATCTCACTATCAATAGAATTTTCAAGCATGAACTACAAAAGCAGTAGGATGAATGGTTGCAAAGTGGACTCCATTCCTTCACAAATTCTGGATGAATGAGAAAAGCTTCGTTGAGGAGGCTGCCTGATGGGTCAATAAAGCATGGCAATCAATCTGAGCTGATTAACGGTATCAGCTTTCATTAAATCGGAAATCATCGGAAAAGAAAATGAAAGTGAAGATAGGGACCTTGAAAAAACTGATTTAAAACAGTATGATGAAATTAACCTTGATAGTTATTTGTTACATTTATTTAATTCTGGCATCGATGAGTCGGATTTTGAAGGTTTTGTATAAATAAATGTAGTTTAGTTAAAAAATCCTGTTTGTTTAATCTAAGTTACATATTCACTTTCATAATATGGTAATTTACGGTGATAAACAAAGTTTACCAAACCCAGAAAAATAATACCTATTCATTTGAGTTCATTTTCAGTACGTTCAAGGTAAGATGTTTTTTCTTTATTTATTTATATATTACTGATTATATTTATGTTGTAAATGTTATTGATGATGATTACATCAATACGGCAGAGAATTACTGAATAAATGGATATTAAGTTCCATGTTTTGAAATGCTTTGCTGAGATGTATACGGCGGTGCAGCTTATCTGATTAAGTTTTTTTTTTGGTCAATTATCATGTGTGCGGCCGGCCTATACGCCAGGGAGGCTTATCTACCCAAAATTACGTACTTCAGACAAAATAATAACAAATAAATAACACATGCAAAGATGAATGATAAATATACAGAGGTAATTCCCATTTTTAAATGATTTTTGATAGAAATATTTCACTTAAAATTTTTTTGTTTTAAATGCTCTACTTGATAACCCTTATTCTTCACTATCTTTCTACATCGTAATTTAAAAACAAAGATTTTTGTAGTATCGAAAGAGGTATTTTATCCCATTCCTCCTAAACAGCTTTCCGAAGTCCAAGGAGAGTCATAGATCGATATTTGGAAAAAATCATTTTTTAAAAGTCCAAAAGTGTAAAAATCCATGGGTGATATTTTAAGAGGTTTAGAAGAGGTATGAGTGAAGAGTACAATCTTGATATCCATTTCTTGTTCCATTTGTTCCAAGAAATTAACAGTGGATTTTCACATGTTGTTGCTTGCTTTGTTTTGATGCAGTTCTACTCATTAATGGCACTGTGGGTAAAGCAATGGTATTTCATATTTGAAAACTGGGTATAACATATACCCATGATAATGTGTAGAGTTATCTTAACATTTCTCTCCACTCTCTTTATTTTTAATTTGTTGCTGTATGAAAAAGCAGTTTTCAATTTTTTCAGTATGAATTCTTTTCTCTTTGATAATAATAAATGGATCTCTTTTTATCGCAGTTATGACTGACTGAATACAGTAGAAAAATTTTATTATTATATAATACACCAAGGTAAAACAGAAACAACAATAGAAAGCTTATTTCCACACTTAAGATTACCAGTAAATTTTAACTAGTATTAAGATGAAATCATATTGTCAAGAAATCTTTGAGCATATTTCATTTTTGTTAGATTACAGTCAAATTCAGACTTATAGAGGCCTTAAGCACTTAAAAGATTTTAATGCCCCTACATACATTTATGTCTGTTTTTCTCCCATTTCTTTTCCAATCTATGCACAATGCTGTAATAAAATCGGCTGTGGAAATGTTTCGTGGTGCCCCCTTTACTTGAGCTCATGATGTCTCTTTTTCTTGAGACTAAGCATGTGTTTATTTTGCTTAATGATTAATCCAGCTCTGATTACAATGAAGTCATAATATACCACAGTACTGGCTTTCACCATGCGAGACTCGTTCATCCTTTTGTGGATTACATGAATACAGAAAATGAAGAAACTAATGAGACAATATAATTCCTAACTTCTGCAAAAAATTAAACAGTTGTAACTTATATCCCAACTGATAACAATGTGGAAATCTGCAAACCACTAAATAATAAGTAAGTAAAACTATTCAAAAATGCACAATAAGAAAAAGGAATCTAGTGCTAAAGAATCAGCCTGTCTTCTAAAGCATATTAGTACTGACAGAAAAGTCACACAGTTTAACTGAGTATTTGCATACACTCATTCTTATGCAGACTTTCTCAGAAAAAGATTTCCAATGTCTGTTACAAATTTAAAAGCTTTTAAATTTACTACAGATTAAACACACAATTACTGATAGTTTACTGATGGTAATTTGTGCATTTATACAATTATTTGTAAATGCAATAAAAGTACAAAAAGATAAAAAAAAAAAAAACCATTGTTTTTCAGTTAATCTTTTTCTCAACTTTAAATTTGATTTCCTAGAATACTTAAAATTTTTCAAAAAATTCTACTAATTCTAAATAATTGGCAACTGTATATAATTAAATTACACTTTAAGATCATATGATAATCACGACTCATACTGTTATCAGTCCAAAATAATGGGAGTCCAAATAAAACCTTGCATAAGAAAATAAAAATGCTTCAAAAAACTTTAAAAATAATAAAATCACATAACTATTTTTAATCTCTAACTCATCCAACAAGATTTTTAACATAATATTCATTCTGTGATGCTAGTCAGTGGAAAATGTGAAATATTGGCAGTTTGCATCTCTAGTAACTGAACAGGCTGGTAACATGAGTTTTCTTATTTAATATACATGCAATTTCCCTTACGAAGATTTCCTTGAAAGCATCCCTACTAAGCATACAGCTTAAATGTGCTTTGCCATAAACCTATATAGCCTTTAAATTTACCTTTAATCGATAGCCATTTATATAATTAAGTCGTACTGCCCAGTATTATAAAACACAACTTTCTATGAAAACTATTGTCAAAAGGAAATGAAAATACTCAGATGATGACAACAGAAAAATCATGAAGTAAATCATACCGTTCAAGCCTCTAAGATACAAACTAGTCAGATTTATGAAATAAAATTTATCATATTCTGAAAAGTGCAATGATTAAAATTCCACAATTCAAAATTTTTTTAATTCTTCTTAAAAAGAATTAATATAAACTAATATAACTTTTTTATGTTCTTAAAGGCCATCATTATATAAATACGTGTATCTTAATTTTAAAAGTGGAAATAAAAACAATTTAAATAATTTACTTCATGAATATAAATCACAAATTCATGAAAATTACCAATACTACAATTTACTGTTATGAAAAATTTTACCAAAAATGTTGAAAAATAAAATTTTTAAACTGCACTACATTTAATAAATGTATTTATTTAACTCAGAGATGCTAAATCTGATATTCTTTTTAAAAGTAATTAATACTACAGCAAAAATTAAAAATTAATTAAAATTAGTATTAACTGGTACCATTTTCATAAAATATGACACAGTATTAAATAAGAATAAATGCAATATCTATTACAACTTAGGCACACGGAAAAAATGTCTGTTATGATGAAACAGATCAAACTTGTGTTTATCCTCACATGTTATCTACAGCAAAATTAAATTGTTCCTCAGTATTCTTTAAGTATTGGCAGATTAAACAAAGCAAATCTACCATAAAAACACTTACTTTGCATAATAAAGATCAAGATGAAAATAAGCAATACAAGTAAATTATCCATAAATATCTGATCATTTCAGATTGTCATAGCTGGAAGATGCCCTCATTACACTACAAAATTAAAATTCTATATTCAAGATTTTCTAAATATTTTATATCTTTAAAAAAAAATCATAAATGCTACTTCTAAGACCAAATTAAATTTTAAAAGCAGAATTTCTATTTCAAAACATAGGGAGACTTCTAAATGCTTTATAAAATTTTAAACATAAGTAAATAAAATAAATTCATATGAATTACCTAAAGTGTCTAATTCCAAGGAAAAGAACTCTACATTCAAAGAAGTAAACAACTGCTTGACCTGTCAAAAAATTGTAATCATTTATTAAAATGTTACAAATTCTATACATTAAATATGAAAGAATAATATATATAATATAATATATGATTAAATATATAATATACTATATGATTAAATATATAATATACTATATTTTTTAAATATATAATATATGATTAAATATATAATATAATATATGATTAAATATATAATATAATATATGATTAAATATATAATATATGATTAAATATAAATTCCATAGATAAATATTCGAAAAACCAAGTAGTTAACTATTAAAAAAAGAATCAAATTGAAAAACATGGGAAGGGAAAAGAATAATTAAAAACAATGCCACAAAATATAATTAAAAATCTAATTAATAACCAAACACTACACTGATTCAACATCAAAGACCAATTTATAACAGTACAGAAATATACAGATTGAAACTTATTACATAGCTATTTCCAACAAAGCATTCCAGAAAGCATTTCATGTTTTAAACAACTGTTTTTGACACTTTTAATTAAACATACATAAGTCTTGCTAAATCATAAATAAAAAAAATAATGGAAAAAACAGTGCAGCAATAATTATTCATTTTTCACAACTTTAAATGAATCACTTACTTTGCATGAATATTATGAGTACCAAATGAGAATCTCCGTTTTTTCCAGTATAATCCACGCAACAGTGGATACTTAGACGACTGAATTATTACATAACTACAATTAATTAATTGCTTGGTCAATTTAAAAGGCTGTCAGCCTTTTAAACTGGCCAATGAATAAATCAAAACAACACCTATTCAGCTACAATTTTTTTTCATTCATTAACTCTTACATACCTTAAAAACAAGAAGACAGTTATCAAATATATTTTTCTTTTTTTTTTGGCAAAATGCACATTGTGATTTATCATACGCTATACACAAAAAATATGATAACATGGATTAATATTCAGAGTTTGACAATTTTTAATCATTAGTTACAGCAGTTCGTTAAGTAATTTAATTTTTATCTTCATTTTGACAGCAATTGAACTTCAAATAACATGAAAATTTATACAGTGGCTCCCAAAAGTGTTTGTACACTTATAATTTTCATTGAATAGGGCTCTATCCATTAATTAAAAGTAAACTTTCTAAATTAGATTTTAATAATAAGATCTATAATCTATTTGTAACAAAATTACATGAAACATTTTTAAAATATAGTAAAACTTTATTTTTAAGAAATTAATAATCAAAAAATGACAAACATTTTATCTCACAAAAGTCTTCGTACACTTCAAAAAAATCTTGACATATTAGTAAATATTTTCATTTTTGATAAAATTAATATTTAGTAGGATATCCTTTAGTATACACAACAGCTTTTAAACGTCTGGGAATAGATTTTACTAGTTTTTTTTTTTTGTAATTTCTGTTTCGATGTTCATCCATTCTTCCATCATGACTGTTTTGGAGTTCGCTTTTCGTTTTGATGTTGTGTTTTCGTACTCTAACCTTCAGTTCTTTCGAAATGAGTTCTATGGGGTTTAAATCTGGTGACTGAGGTAGTATTTTCAAAACCTGTGGACAATTATAGAGACACCACAGGTGAATGTTGAGAGCCGTGTGCTTTGGATCGTTACCATGATTAAAAATAAAGTTGTTTCCAATACCCAAATTTTGGGCTGATAATTTTAAACTGTCTCTTAAAATATTTAAATAAAGATAATGATTCATTATGCCATCAATAAATACAAAATTACCTAGTCCTGATGCTGCCATGCACCCCCACACAAAGAACGCCATGCTTAACTGTTTCAACTAAGTTCTTAGAATGAAGTTCATTTTTTCTTCTCCACACAGTTATTCGACCATCGGAACCCAAAATGTTAAATTTGCTTTCGTCAGCAAATAGGACATTATTCCAGTACATTTCGGGTGTATTTATGATTGATTTTGCGAATGAAAGTCTAAACTTTCTGTTTTTCTCACTAACAAAAAATTTTTTACGGCCAAAATGTCCATTAATCCAGTTTCTCTGAGAACTCGTCAAACAGTTTCAGGTGAAATTGAAGTAGAAAACGTTACATTAAATTCTTCAGAAACTTCAGCACTCAAACGTGGTTTTTCACAAATTTTCTAATAATAAATCCCTTATCACGTTTACTTAACTTTCTCGATCCACATTTTCTTACCTTGTTTTCAATTCGATTTTCTTCTTTAAAGGGTATTATCACATACTGCACTGCAGAATGGGATAACTTAACTAATTTAGCGATATTTCGAATTGAATTTACCACTACTACGGTGAAAATTAACAATTTTCGAATGCTGTTTGTAATTTCTTTATGATTGCGACCCATTTTGCAATAATAAATAGAATATAATGAAGTAAAGAATAAAAAATTAAAGCAAACGATTTCGTAAATGCCACCGCAATGCAAAAAGCTGTTGTGTGTTGAAAAAGCGGCAAACGAAAATTTTAATTTTGATTTTATCCAAAAATATTTCACTGTACGAAGACCTCTGTGAGATAAAATGTTTGTCATTTTTTGATTATTAATTTCTTAAAAATAAAGTTTCGCTATATTTTAAAAATATTTCATGTAATTTTGTTAAGAATAAACTACAGATCTTATTATTAAAATCTCATTCAGAAAGTTTACTTTTAATTAATGGATAGAGCCCTATTTCAATGAAAATCTGTAAGTGCGGGAACACTTTTGGGAGCCAATGTATATACTTGCAACACAACAAATAAACTAGGTCAGTGAGTCAAAATGTTACTTAAGTTATTGCAATTAGTGAATCATCGTTATCCAGTATGATTTCAGGAATAGCTTACTTACCTTTGCACAAAACGGGCATGTTGTTTTACTAAATATCATCACCTTGTTGGTTTTCACATAATTGTCAATAACTGAAGCCAATTCAGCTGGATCCAAAATAGGAGCCATGGTTAATTTAAGCTACGTTTAAATTAACAGATTATCTAATTAATTCAATATACTTCCGTAAAAGAAACAAAAGTAATACACAGAATTATTCAAATGTATCTGAAGCAATTCAGCAAACTGTTACTCCCATTCATTCACTCACGTGTTAGTTCGAAAACTGGAATAAAAAGTACGCGCCATGCTGACACATGCAGTTAAAACTTGTTCCGAGACACCAACCACTGAAACAAAAATTGCGTCATAGCTTCTGAGCGGTGTTACGTAAATTTCCGTTTCAGATAAAATATTCTGACGTTGTGAAAGTTACATGAATCGTACTTTCCTGGATAAAAAATATCGAGAAACAGAAGGCAGGATAAACGATAACAAATTCTACCGATATGCTTTACGGCTCCATGGTTTAGTTTTTAATAAGCGCAGTAAAGTGATAAAAAAGGAAAGTTATAAAATAAAAATCTGAACGAAAGTCACACCAAAGGGTTTCCAAATATATATAAGCAATATTTAAAAAACAGTTTAAGAGATTATCCCATCTGAGGATGACTGTGTAGGGTAGTAAAACGGGCGTATGTAATTTGGAGGGAATACTATTAAGGCTGTATAAAAAATTTCTCTAAAGGGCAATAAAATGTTAAAAATCCGGAAACTTGATTAAAAAATAAAAGCACAAATTAAAACAATTAATCACCCTTTGTTTAACGTTTCAAATAGAACTTTCCAAAGGGTTAGTATTTAAAACACCAAACACGGACGATTAAAAGAAGAAGAATATC
>KK121368.1:0-31709 GCA_000611955.2 Stegodyphus mimosarum | reverse complement strand
ATACATAAAATTTTTACTTTTGATTTTGGAATTTTTGAGATTAAAGCAAAGCAGGTCTAGAAAATGCTAATTTAAAATACTTATTAAAATTTTGAAAAAGAAAATTTTTTCATTCATGGTTTTAAATTGAATTTCTGTTCCTTGGAGATGGTCTATGGAAAAGTTTTGTTATTAGAATTTACTGTGAATTATTGGTATATGTGTGTGTGTGTGTGTGTGTGTGCGTGCGTGCGTGTGCGTGTGTGTGCGCATATAGATATACACTGGAGTAACTAGAAAGGGAGGAGGGACGGTCATTCATATGTCATAGGTCGTCACTTTAGAAAGCGGTGTTCGACCTTGCGGCCTTTAACACTCAGTTATTAATCCCTTTCGGGGAGTTCGAAGTCAGAAAAACAGAAGAAAACTGGTGAGAAGCCAGTGCGTTATAAATCTATTTTTGGCCGGGGCCAAAAATGGGGGAGAGTGAACTAGGCTGGTCCCGAACCCAGATGGTGAGGGTCTGCAGGTCTTGACTAAATCCACTCGGTTGATAAGGCTTTGAGAGAAATCGGGGAATTAATCTTCTCCGACAAATTTCAGGAGAATTTCGATTCCTTGGAAGGCTAATATAATCTTTTTTGCGATAGTTTTGGCTTTTCTGATTTTCTGAGCTATTGTTGTGATATTGCTAAGGAGATTAAAAACTGAAGGAAGTTACGTAATTTTCTTAAAATTATGAAGATTTAAATAAGTATTTAAATTACTATGGATCATAAAATTTCCTTAACCAGCTATTCTGGTAATTGAAAAAAAAAGAAAAAAAAACTACACTAAATTAACTAATTGGTTATTCTAGTAATTAGAGTGGCGTGAAGAAGAAACTGTGAAAAGGAGTAATTAGATTTACAAAAGAAATAGGGTTAAAATTGTTTTAGTTATTTTTTAATGTTATTCAATATTATATTACATGACAGCAACGTAAGTAACTTAAGTATCTAACCACACTTTAAAAGCAGTAACAGATATGTCCTCAACAATGTTCCGAGCAGCATGATTAATTTTTTCTCTAAAGTAACTCATTTTTATAAGTAAGAAATTGTCTGACATGGGGCTGTAATGAAAAAATATTTTTTGGATCTTCTAACCTAGACAACTAATGAATTAGAGAGAGAGAGCTCTAATGCCTCACCCCTTCGTGCTCTACTTGTCTTTTGTACAGGCTTACCTCTAGAAATTCGAAAATTGCTTTTACAATAAGTCTGATAGTCAAACTCTCACTAGTGCAAAATCACTAATCGTTTCATCATTAACAACTTGAAAGGGATCAGGTCGCAAGGAATGAGAATAACGTTTGTTCTGTATTCGAATTTACTTTCAGTTGATAATTGTGTCTCTTCGTTTTCAAGCAGTTCCTGATGCTACTCAAATGAAACTAAGCGAAAATGAAGCTGGAACAAAGGTAAGATCAAGGGCCTGAAATGAAAGAAGCTTAAAAGGCCCCATATTTCCTCTATCTATAACTACACAAACCTCTGTTTTTGCTTCTGTATAAGCATCACATATACATTTTTGTGGAAGCAAAAATACCCAGTCTATTTCTATTTTCTTTCTAAGCTCAAACTTTAAACATCGTAAATCTAACTGAACCGAAGGCCCTCTAAAGCCTTGAGCTTCTTGAGGCCTCGTATTCTTTGCCTACCATATTTACGCTACTGGTTATAACTTTCAGACACTAGAGCATAAATTGATTTACATGCAGCTCGGGACATTGCACCGTTCATTATAATAGACTAATCGTTATAATGAGTAATTCCATTACAATGTGCGAACTTTTTCAATATGCCTGTTCTATTTTTGAGATATGGAGATATCACATGCCCAAATCAATTTTTTTAAAGGAAATGAAAATTCAATTCAACATTCAACTTACACAGTCTCATATTCTTAGGAAGCATACACGAACGAGCTCTCAAAAAGACTGCATGAAGTATCTTCAGGTCTTGACAGGAAGTCAGAAACAAGTCTCGATAAGAAATAAGTCAGAAATAAGTCTTGTCAGAACAGTCTTTACAAGAGCGGAAAAGTCAGAAGGGTGTAAAGGATCTTTTATTCAATAACATATAGTTGAACAGATAGCCCCACCGAAGTTTACAGAAAGCCAACATTTCTGGCTTGATTCAAACAGATAGTGTTGGACTTAAATTAAAATGTAATTAACTAGTCTAACGGTTCACAGGATAAATTTAACGAGCAGGAAGGTTCTTACTCAAGCCGGCGAAGTCTAATGGCTAGAAGCACTCAACGCCACAGAATCAAATCACTAATAGTTTAAAATAACATCGTGGCTTGCAAGCAGGCATGACGCACTCTAAAATCACCTTCCAAAAGTTTCGCTTAAATAACACTTCTTTCTACCTTAATTTAAATAACCGCGCGCAATCTGATTATCATCCTAGAAGGAAAGTGTGGGTGAAAATGAGAATGAAAGTAAAATTGATTTAACTAAAAAATTAACTATTGGTCAAAATAAATGAATCTCTACAAACTACTTAGGTAAACACTGTAGAATTTTCTAAAAAATGAAGAGCTCTAACAAGTCTTTTGCTTTTTTTCAGTCGAATAATTAATTTTCACATCTTTTTTTTTTGGGGGGGGGCTGTTGTAGAAATTTTCTGTATTAAATATACTAGACATTGCTAAACTGCGGCTCTCCGGCACCTTAACTGCGGCTCGTCAGCCAGATGCGGTCCTTTGGCCCGGAAATATAAATCATGAGTGAAACCGTTCTTTATTGACTTTAATTTCTTAAATTACACTAAAAGCGTAATAATTTAATCGATTTCAAACCGTTTGCTGCATATTTATCGTCAGAGTAACAAATAAAATTGCAAATAATTCTATTTCTGCCTATTCCATCAAGGCCATGTTATTTTCAGAGCAAGAAAGGACCATTAGAACAGCTCAAAATGCAAAAACGAAAGTAATTTTATAAGTAATTTTCACCCTCTTTTTTCCGCTCTCAGGTTAATTTTATTTCGGACAGTTTTTGCTGACATTCCTTTCCGCCTGCTGATAACTTCATTGCTTCACAGTAGTAGCCATGATTCAATGTTACAGAAGATTTGCTACTCCTTGTAGGATATTACTATTATTCAGTCCTTGATTAACTTACTGAATGTGCTGAAGAAATTTTTTACAAGAAGGAAAATCGCTGTCGAAGCACAGACTCTTTTAATTTGCGGAAAAAATTGAAATCTGCAGATTTTGTGGTTGGTGACGTAAGCCTTTCTCTCGTACTTAGGTTACGAGACCAGTCACAACTTTCTGACTTGCGAGTGTCTTTCAAAATTAAGTTTCTGTCCCTAAGCAAGTCAGGTCATTTTATACTACTCACAATAATATGCTGCAGATATATTTTTTCACATTAAATTATCTTTTGTAACAATTACTTAGTAATTCTAGGCAAAGATCATCGTTTAGTTCACAAATGCTAGAGCATGTTGAAATTTTTGGGTTGCAAGGTGGATGGATTGATTGGTCTCCACTGGATTTACTGCGATTTTAATACTAATCAAAGATATTGATTCCAGTTTTGTCCAATGCCGTTATCTGACTTCGAGATTTTTCGGCTTCGTCATGAAATCTTTGTTTCAAGTGAGGGACCAACTGGACATAAACCTCTCACTTCTACAAAACTTCTGTCAAAATAAGGATCAATGAAGCCGATAAAATCGCTGGTGATATTCTTTCGCATGTTGCTTGACGAACTTCTTTCTTTCTAAAGCGCCACAAATATCGTACTATGAATGCATATAATCGTAATACCGATTCTAGGTTTTTCATCGCCGGGTACCTCTAAAATGTTTCGCTCATTAATACTGCCTCTCAGTGCATTTGCACCGATTGTCCTGGCGCCGGTTAGGCTGATACTTAAATAATAGTTTTATTTTAAACTTTATTCTTAGTTGGAGATATTTCACTAAGAAGTTTAAGACAAGACGATAAATTTTGTGTATGCCTTTATACGTTTAACAGTTAACATCTGGCATAGGGTTGAACCTGACACCCGTGTGGCAAGATTCAAGAACTAAATTATTGTGTAGACTTCTGCCATGTCACAAAAGGTCTACACATCGAACATCTGCACATGTCCAAAGAAATCTAGAGAGTAAAATTTTAAAATTATCATCATCTGTGAAATGAGTTCATTATAATAATCACATGTATGTCTTCTTAAAGTTTCTTTAATTTTAGATATCTTCTGTCTGAAAGGCAGTTCAATATTCCTCAACCATGGCTAAAGATTAAAGCTGGCAGTCAATAACCTGTTATATTAGGGCATTGTAGATTTATTTACCGCGTCATGAATTGTTAGATATACTAAGATTATCTATGTTCAGAAAATTTTCGAGACGATCAGAGAAATATTTAACGAAATTTTTAACGACTGGTTACATAAACATTCTGCCAGACTTCCTTGGATGCCGAGTCTAGTACTTATTGCTGTGGTGAGTGATACTGATGAGTCAGATACCACTAAAACTGCTATCGTATTCCTTATTTTACTGTATTCATGTATACACTGTGGGTATTAATAAAACTAGTCAGTCCAAAATTTTGATTTAAAATGTTTACAGTTTCTTAGGTTAGGATTCGAGAGCTTAGAAGATAAAAAAAGCTCTAGGATTCCAAAAGAAACTTAGTTTTAAATCCAGGTCGCATCTAATAAATTAATTCAAATACTTAAAGTTAGATTTAATCTCGGTATGCTGTTTCTCATATTAATTGGGTGGGCAAACAAAATTATGATTTTTATTCAAACCCCTAAAAAAGCTGATACCTTATTTCAAAATAATTTTTCTTTCTGGAATAACAGCTTTTTTGCATTGCATGTTGTCCCGTATTACTTATTTTATTCCTTTTAAAGACTGCATATGATTTTAAAATAAAGAAAAACACTCGATCTGTTTTAAAATTTGATTTATGCTTCACACAAATGAAAAGAAATTTTGCATTATTTTATTCATAATGACCAACACTTGTTCTTCCAAATTCAGTTTACTTCTAATAAAACCAGGCAGTTGTCATAAACGTAGGTGAAAAAAATATAATATCACTAGAAAATTAAACGAGATTCTTCAACAAAGAATATGTTGTCCAGTTTTTTCTTATTTTTATTTACATCACATACAAGAACATAATAGACTGAAAAATCGAAACCTAATTAATCCGAGAAGGAAATAAAAAGCTAGCCTAGTAAGCAACAAATATCCGTTAGGTAGAATACTAAAGATATGTTTACATAAATATTTATCGCAAAGCCTGCCGGTAAAGAATTGAGGCGACAGCAAACCACGGTCATCTGATCACATGATCATTTTATTTTTAACAACTTGCCAACCCCATGAACCACAGGGGGTTCATCAACTTGTATATAAACAGTATACATTCATACTACGAAAGCACTCTCGAGTTCCAGACACAAGGAAAAAAATATGTCTCATCTAAATAACTGAGAATTTAAATGGAACATTAGGCAATTTAAATATAAAATTATTCAAATAAAAAAACAAAATTCACTTTTTTAGAAGATTATTCAAAGGCCCTCTAAGAGAGCATACAATGAATCTGTGAATTTAAGCACATTTTAAATTATTAAATTTGTGCATGGAAGTTACTAGAATTACAAATTTTAACTGAATAATTCAAACAAATAATAAACAGCCATAAAAGGGTATATTCACAAAACACATTTGCAAATTAACACTGAAGATAAAACTTTAGTTTTGGAGTTCTAAATTGTAAAAATGTTATACAGGACGTCTGATAATCGATGACTCGGTTTTTGCCTTGCGAGCCCTCACCTTGCCATCTCTTCCAGGAAATAACTCAAGAATTCTCCCCAATCTCCAAAAATTTCAGGGTAAATGGTCCTCCTTAACTAAAACTATATCATTAAATTTGAATTCGGGAACATTATTCTTAATCAAGCTCGAAAGGGCAGATCTTAAATTCAACAAATATTCTTTTTTCCACCTGGACCAAAAGGAATTCATTAATGTTTCGAGATAATTATAGGCCTTTATCAAAGACTTCCTGGAAGAAAAATTTGAATTAGGGTGAAGTCTCCCAGAAGGCAACGATGATATTCTTTTTCCTAAAAGGAAATATGCTGGAGTTAAAGCATGCGGCTTATCTAAATCACTTCCAACATAAGAAATTGGCCGAGAGTTAATCATCCCTTCAATTTCGATAAGAACAGTTTGCAACTGCTCAGAGATGACTTTCCAAGGATTTTCCTCAGAGCGACTTTCACGGAACGCACCATGCGTTCATAAAAGCCTCCCACCAGGCTGCTTTTCCCACAATGTATTTCCGTTAGCAGCATAAAAATTTTTTATTTCTGGTTGATACATTACTGACCAAATTTGCTTCAGCTCAAGTTCAGCACTTTTGAAAGTACGTGCATTGTCAGAAAAGATCAGAGAACACAAGCCTCTTCGAGATACAAAACGTCGGAAAGCAAGCAAAAATGCATCTGCCGTCATATTACTGACTTGTTCCAGATGAACACTTCTTGTAACATCACAGGTTATCAATAGAATATATTGTTTGTTTTCACTATCTTTCACAAATAATGGACCAGCGTAATCGATCCCAATTACTGTAAATGGAGCTGATTGTTCAACTCGGAAAGCTGGTAATGGAGCAACCATCTGGTCTCCTGGGGAAATGCTGAATCTTTTGCAAATAAGACATTTACTTTTACATAGATTTTATAACTTATCTGGCCTTTAGTACCCAGTATTTTTCTCACTTGCACCAGCGTATGAGATACGCCGGAATGAAATACTTTATTATGAGATTCCCAAATCAATAATTCAGTGAGTTTAGATTTTGACGGTAGTATAATAGGGTGTTTTACATCCGCAGGTAAAGTAGTTTTCTCAAACCTCTCAATACATCTTCATAATCTAAAAATGGGTTTAAGCATAATAACTTAGAGTCTTTTGGTAAAGGCTTGCCATTCTTCAAATAATTAATTTCCTCAAAGAAAACGTCCCATTGAACAGCTTTTACCGAAAACTGTTCAGCACGATTATATTCTTCAGTAGTAAGAGGACCCATTATGTTAGTTTTCCTCCTAAGAACATCAACAAACCGTAATACCCAAGAAGTCAACTTCAGTAGTTTGCGTAAACAACTAAACCTATTAACATCAACTATCTGTTTGGAAAGAGTTGCAGAGCTAATTATGGCAGAAGCTTTATATTCCGTTTCAATCTCCTAGTCTATTGAGATATATTCTAATCTCTTCGGCTGGGGCCAAGTATTCTTCGGGTACAATAACCTTTTTGGAAGTTAGCAAATCATTACTAGTTAATCCTCTTGTTAACAAATCCGCAGGATTATTCTTACCTATACAGTGTCTCCATGCACTGGGATCTGTAGCTTCTTAAATTTCTAATACTCTGTTTGAAATAAATTGCTTCCACTCCGATGCCGCGCCTTTTATCCAGTGTAGTACAATTGTTGAATCACTCCATAGAATAAACTTTTCTAAATTTTTAAAAAGATTCTTACAATATTTGGCTAATCTGGCTGCAATTACTACACCCATTAATTCTAGTCGGGGCAACGTCGAATTTTTAATTGGCGCAACTCGTGATTTGGAAACTATGAAGGTAGTTTTAAAAGGTGCCATGTGATGTCTTGTACCTATAGTACGCCACCGCTCCAAAAGCTTTTAATGAAGCATCAGAGAATATATGAATCTATAAACCTTCTTCCCCTTCAGATTTGTGCCAGGAGAATAATGTCGAAGAATCTTCAGATTTTGAAGTTCCTTAATTTCATTACACCATGCTTGCGATTTTTTTAAATTTCTCCGGAAAACACCTCATCCCATTCTACACCTAACTGCCACAACTCTTGTAAAAGACACTTCACTCGAACTAGAAACGGAGAGATAAGTCCACATGAATCAAATATTTTTGCGGCTGTGTGCAGTAGGTTTCGTTTAGTACATTCATTAATATCCAACGTGGATAACAGTGACCTTAAGTCTAGGCTTAATGTGTCTTCAATGTTATTCCACTTGAGTCGTAATACTTAATAATAGTCCTAATACTAAATGTGAATCAGAATTTTCATTTGTTTCGATTAATGAATTAGAATTTTTCCATAAATCTTTCAGTTCTTTAGAATTAGTGCCAAATTTTCTCATATTCGTGTTTGCATCCTTCAAAATCAAAACAGCATCACAAGATAACTCATAAGCTTTCTGAACAGTGGAACTTCCATGAAAAAGATCATCCACATAAATAGAACTATTCAACATTTCATATGCGAGAGGGTGTGTATTCTTGTAAGCATTAATATAAGTTTTAATTGTTTCAGCCAAAATGTAAGGAAAACAATTGACACCAAAACAATGTCTATTAAAATGATATATGGGTTGGGTTTTGTCGCAGTTTTTATAATACAGGAAACATAATTAATTTCGGTCATCTCTCGTGACTTGAATTTGAAGAAATGCTCTTGCAATATTTCCACACAATACAATTTTATGTTCTCTAAATTTCAAAATAGTATCTAAAAGATTATCATTTAAATTCTTTCCGGGAAGGAGACATTCATTAAGACTATTGCAACTTCCTTGTTTACTACTGGCATCATAAACTACCCTAGTTTTAGTGCTAGAAGAATCTTCCCTGAAAACTTCTCTATGAGGCATTACATATCCAGTAAAACAACTATTGTTGCACATTTCAATAAACCCGTCATTGAGTTGTTCCTTCATAACTGCATTTTGTCTCTCAAATAATAATTCATCACCCTTAAACTTCTTTTCTAATGCATCAAATCTTCTTGTCGCGATTTCTAAATTACTAGACAAATTTTCTCGTAAAATCTCAGACTTCTATAAAAGTAGTGACTCATACCTTCCATTTATAAACCGTAACTGCGTATCAAATTCTTTAATACTGTCTGAGATTTTCTCGTTTTCAGACTCAAAATAAGATTCAGAAGTCCACAAACCTTTCAAATCATTTTCCACCGAAGTACATGCGATCTTCAAACAGGAAGTAGAATTACGCAGGCTATTTTCTGGAATCTGCCCTGTGAAAATATCACCGAATAGTGTCTGTTGAATATATAAGTTTTATTTATTTTTTTAACTTCCCTGATTAGCTTCGAATACATACAATCGGCGCTTACAGTACTTGGACTGGTCTGTTACCTCGTAATGCTTCAGAAATTTCATAAGCGTGTGGAGTTAAATCTTTTAATATTCAGGTTTGATATTTGAATATATATGAACTCCGCTGATTTCATCAGTTACTAAAGCTTGAATATTTGTGCTAGAATAATGAGGATATTTGCTTCTAAGAGTGATATTAATGACATTAAAATCCTTCTCATAAGGGTTACTTGTTCCGAAAATATGAACTAAAAGCCTTTCTTTCTTTAAGAGTTGTACATTTAAAGCCCTTACTAAATCTTTTCGAATAAATAATTTCTGTGATCCCGAATCAAAAATCAATGCGCTTAACCGTTTAGAATTATTTTCCACTTGTACACAAGCAGTCTGAAGTAAAGTAGTGTAATTTTGTATACAGTTTTGTGACTTAAATATAGAAGACATCACAGCTTGTTTATCAGAACTCTGAATAAATTCGGCCTTTTCTGACGGTTTAATTTCCAATGTATTTTTGTTCATTGTTGTGGGGCAGAATAACGAATTATGCTGTAAACCCTGGCAAATTTCACAAGGTTATATTCTTACTTTACATTGCGAAATTAAATGTTTGTTAACCAAGCATCTATAACAACTTTTTTTTTCAGTTTGTACCGCTTTTGTTCATTGGTGAATGCTTTACACTTTAATCCGGAATGAGAATTAGAATTACAGAAGTTACGCGTATTCTTCACCACCGTATTTAATGCAGCTGATGTTGGAATATTGGTTTTAAATCTAGCCTGAGGTTGAAAATGATCCTTTACCTTTGAAGTTTCCCAGAAACAGTTCTTGCAGCTTCCCTACATTCAGTTTCAAGTTTGATAAAATTCATCAGCTGATGTATATCACTAGAATTTTTAGGATCTTTCTTGCGGTAAAATTCTATGACTGAAGCTAGAGGTAATTGTTTTAATAAAATTGGTATTAACAGATGAGAGTAATTTCTCATAGAATTTAAATTTCTTATACTAATTTCACTTTCTTCATACAATTTTCTAAGTGCGAGGACATTTGAAGAAAACTTAACTGGCTCAACTTCTAATAGTTTATTCATGAAACAACTAATCAAGTGTTCTTGTTTATCGTATCGTTCCTTTAACAAATTCAAGCAGGATTTATAATTTTCCTCCGCAAGCGCGAATCTCGAAACAATTTTGTAAGCATCACTCGAAAGAAAAGATTTTAGATATATGAACTTGTCAATATTATTTAATGACTCATTAGAGTCAATTGCACTTGAGAATCTATTAAAGAATTCTTGAAATAAATTAGAATCGCCATTAAAAGTGGGAATGCGTAATTTCGTCAAATTAATAGAAGATGATATATTGCGAATATTCGAATTACAAACGTTAACATTCTGAGAAGATTTAAAATGTTCAGTTTCATGCCTTTTTAAGTTTGTATTGATTTTGAATTTAACATTATTTATGGATTCATTATACTCGAGTTAACTTTGAATTTCCGTTTCGAACATTGTACTATCATGAATTAGGTCTAAAGCACTTCTAATGACTGTTCTGTACCTGATAGGTACTAATTTATGTTGAATACCTTTTTGTACCCTAGCCAAGTTAACCAATTCAAAATATGCTGAAAATAAATTGTTTTCCAAAATTTGTTCAATATAATTTGTAATTCATTTTCCCTTGCTACAAGAAGAGAAATCCTCATAGATTATCTACAACTATCTAGCTAATCGTTTAAGCCAACTGGAAGAAAATTCACATTAATGAGTGGATCGTATAGTGGTATTCTGAGTAAACGCGCTTGTTTTACACCCGGGAACGGCCGTTGGAAAATGGCTTACAATGGTTATCAGGCTCCTTGCCAATTAAAAAGAATTCATTCCAAGTCTATGACACCATAATCAATGTAATACCAAATATAGCCTAAAATATAGCTAACATATCTTTACTAAAATAAAGGAAACACCAAATAAAAGAAAGAATTCACTTAATCTCTAAAGGATTTAGCATTTATTTCCTTACTTTTAAATTCTGACATATCAATTACAAAAAAAAATAAGCAAATCAATCTAATCACATTCATTTTTATCTTTATCTCCCGGGAGGAAAAGGAAAAGAAAAAAAAAGATAACCTTTTGTTCTTAATCAAATAATTAAACCCCTATCATTTTCCTTTATCAATATCAAAATTTTACATACATTACACTCAAAATATTGGCCAAGAGTTACAAAAATGTAATCTCTATGGTATCGCACTTGGGGAGAAGTTTGATGAGGTGAACGGAAGAAACGGATTCTCAGAGTCCCTGACAGTCTAACCATAGCGGGAACAATTTCTCAAAAGGGATATAGAATGGGAGAGCAATAAAGAAAAAAAAACTTATCTTAAATTGCAGCGTCACCCTGGGGCTTGGTCTCAGCAGGATACGGGTCCCTGGCACATCTCTTCCTTCGGCCATCCGCTAAAATTCTCAGTAGAACACAACCAGGGTTCACGGATAATCGGAGTACCTTCCGAACACTCCTCGAACTGGCAGCAGGTGGGCAGGTTTGGTAGTTCAAGAGGACGATCCTTTTATTCTGAAGAGCAGACATTCGGTGGACCCATGGACGAGACAAGCGCCGCACTCACAGCAGGGGCTACCGCGACGTAAGAAACCCAGTAAGGAAAATTCTAAAACTTCAGCCATAACTCCAACTCGCCTGCCATAACTTCAAGCTTTTGAGCTCCCTTCAACTCGTTCAAAAATATACACGACTTCAAGATCCAGTAGACCGGTGACGAGCGTCTCAGAAATTCTCCCTTCCACTTTGGGGTTTCAGTCAAAAGTCACGAACAATCAAGATACTGGCTCCCGTTAACAAGGGACTAACATCTCAAAATTCTTACTCCTCCTTCGGAGTTCCAGTAAAAAGTGACGAACAACTCAAAAATCTTCCCTTCAACAAACATACAAGCTATGTCGGAGCTCCCTTTAACTAGTAGTCTAACATCTCAAAATTCTTACTCCTCCTTCGAGGTTCCAGTAAAAAGTGACGAACAACTCAAAAATCTTCCTTTCAACAAACCTACAAGCTATGTCGGAGCTCCCGTTAACTAGTAGTCTAACATCTCAAAATTCTTACTCCTCCTTCGGGGTTCCAGTAAAAAAGTGACGAACATTCAAAATTCTTCCCTCAGCTCTCCCAAAAATACGGGCTGCCAGAAAAACCAGAATTTCGCTCACTTTCAGGGATCAAAATTACCTTTTTTCACCCAAACTGACGAAACAGTCAACTGCGCATGCGCGACCAGCCAAGATTCCGGTCAGACACGGTCTCTTTTCTTCGCCAATGTCCATTGTCCTACGAAGAAAGGTGAAACAGAAACCCTTTAAATCTTCTCACGTACACCCTTTTCCCACGGCAGCGAAAACAAAGAAGATCCTTCTAGAATGTTCCAAGTTGATTCATCCTTACCCGATTAGCAGAATGACACTGCAAAACTTCGTTCCTCACCTATCTTTCCACCCACTAAGAAACGCCATAATTAAATACAAGGATATAATATTGAAGCATTATATATATATTTTTTTTCGAACAAAAATATAAATATTACCAAACTAAAATATTAATACCTTAATTAGTAATTTAAATAATTAAATAAGATTCTGATTTTTCTAAATGAAGGAAATAATTAACTTGAACTCTTTTTTTTTTCTTTTTGAATTTGCAGACAATCCTCAACACAACATTTCCTACATAACATGACTTTCCGCTTGGATTTCAACTTGTCAAGAGTTTCCATTTTATACACGAAACAAAATTGAAAATGGCAGCAGTTCAAGTGGTAAATAAAATATTAAATTACAAAATCATAGTACCTGCAATCCAAGTGTTCAAAACGTAGTCTAATGCAATCCGAAAGAAAAATTCCAAACAGTTGCCGCGGGTTTCTGGCACCATGAAACATGAAAAACATATAATAATATCACTAGAAAATTAAACGAGATTCTTGAATGAAGAACATGTTGTCCAGTTTTTTCTTACTTTTATTCACATCACATTCAAAAACATATTAGACTAAACAATCCAAACGTAATTAATCCGAGAAGAAGGAAATAAGAAGGCTAGCCTAGTAAACAAAAAAGTATGCGTTACGTAGAATAATAAAGATATGTTTACATAAAATTTATCGCAAGGCATGCCGAGAAAGAATTTAGGCGACAGCAAACCACGGTCGTCTGATCACATGATCATTTTATTTTTAACAATAGGAGGATAAAAGGGGAAAAAGAAATGGTTTCTCTCAACTAAAAAGAATGCTAAAAAGAATGTTATATATATAACTATCGTACAATAGTTTCAAATTTATATTTTCTTGGGCCATATCGTTCTGAACACAGAACAGAAGAAGTTTTGTTTATTTATAACGACATGTAATTATACTAATTACATAAAAAATAAGAAATTTTCATCAATTTAAAAGCTCCTTTCTGCTCAAAATCTGTCTTATTATTTTTGAAATGATATGAATATGGATTTGGGCCTCCTGGAAAATCCATTTGCGGCTCTTGGGCTTTCATGAACACTACTATGCGATTGTCATCGATATAAACTTTGGCCACCCTTGGATAGAGCTACTAGAGATATCCTTTATAGGACCCTTACCCCTGGAATAGAAGATTGTCGATGATTCCATAGTTGGGGGTCTTGTTCCTAATTGCTATTTGTCTTGATGTTCAGTATGGTCGGGATCTTTCAAATAAGCTCAGATATTTTTAAATTCGAGGCTTACTTGCATTTCTGAAATAATCGTTTCTCATGAACCTAAAATTATAGAAGTAAACATAGTACGTTTAAATGTGCTGTTGTAGTTGAATTCAACTCTTTCCTCTTGTCATCTAGCTTGATTGTTCATAGGGCATACGCCACAACATTTTTTTCTGAGGTTTTCTTTTAAATTTAAATTATATCCTTGTAATTTAACAGCCCATCTTACTAGTACGCATGACCAGTGGCGTAACTAGAACTCTTGGGCCCCTATGCAAAAAAATTTCCTGAGCCTCTCTCCCAATAAATTTAATGTGCTTAAAAATAAAAATTTTAAAAAAATATGAAAAGTTTTTAAAACAATCAAGGATTCCACAAGCCAGTGTTTTCATGAGGATTTTTATCACATCTGTTGTTCGCGCCTTATGTTAAGTTTTGAATTTGTTCTCAGCAAGAGGGACTAGCGTCTCAAGTCAGAATGGCCGTGAAACGACTCCTTACAGAACAGACGTTATGCGCATGCTCACGGACAAGGCAAAATGTGCTTTCTCTTCGAAGCCTACAAATGATCGGCCGGCCATTACATTTGGCTATTATTCGCCAATTTGTGTAGATTTTCGTTCGCAGTTACCGTATTCAGTGTAAATAATATTTTTTTTTTATTTCCGTGAACAAACCATGTTCAGTTTTCGGGCCATCGCGGTGCAGAACAATCGTTTTTCGAATCTTAGGAAAGCATTTGAGAGAAGAAAGTATTCGTAAATTCAGTAGCACTAAAATGAAAATGGTAACTGATATCAAACTTAACAGCTGTAAAGAAAAGATTTCACTGGAATGCATTAAATTTTAGGAGGGTTACAATTAGGAATTTCTGAAATAAACGTGACAGACTTAAAGGTTGAAAACTTATAGTTTAACTCGAAAATAAAAGAAAATAAATCAAAATTCCAGTGTAGTAAAAATCAATGTTTTAATGAAAACTTAAAATATTCTACCTTAAAATTTATGTTATTGATTTTGAATATTAAATTTTCTTTTGTTCGTGAATAAAAACAGTTTTTTCTGATAGTGCAAATAAGTAATTAGACTGAATACAACTCATTCATTCACCAGAATTTGAGCCCTTTCAATTT
Source organism: Stegodyphus mimosarum (assembly GCA_000611955.2). NCBI lineage: Eukaryota > Metazoa > Arthropoda > Arachnida > Araneae > Eresidae > Stegodyphus > Stegodyphus mimosarum. Next base: position 16,629 of record KK121368.1, on the reverse strand, counting down.
TGCCATCCTCTTTAACCAGACAACATAATGCCAAAATTATTTTTGCACATTTTCAGTCTGTTAATGTGTTGTGCTTCTTCAGCTATTAAATACAAGATTGCTATAACGATCTTAGAATTTCGGCTCCCAGTTTTAAATGTAGTAGTAATTTTGCAATATTAGTTTTAGAAACAGTTCACTCATTCGTTTCTGTTCTGTAAAGCAACTACAGTAAAAGTCTGATAGACCAGCATTCAGTGTTTGATGCTCTCATTAGTATGGCACTCTTATGGTATTTCCGCCATAAGAAAATGGTTAATAAAATCACTGCTTTATAAAGTCAACTGCTTATTAAAATCAAAACGCAAGGAATGAATTCAAATGAATACAATATGATTATAATATAACCACTTAATAAAATAAATGCTACTGCTTACAAAAATCAAATCTCTTTTGAAATTGTAAAATCAAAACTTTAAGTTCATGCTTCAAGTTCAGTGATTTTATTCAAAGTAGATTCACTTTTACATTTTCTTATCCGGAATCGTCAAAAACCCCAAGTCTGTGTCTCAAGGTCAGTGATTTCATTCAAGATCGATTTTCTTTTACACATGGGGGTGCAACTGCTAAAATTTTCTTATCTGGAACAATCATGGGTGGCAGTGGGTTACAAGAGGTTTGTTAGAACTGTCTCAGAACAGTTGGAGGGGGAAGGGGAAACAAAAAAAAAAGTAGTGAGGAAGAATCTGTATAATTTTTTTTCTTTACATACTCATAGTTTCTTCACTTCGCCCATCAACATTTTCTTTGGTCATGCCTCAAAATGTCCAAATACAAGGGCTTAAGCTTGAAAGATAAGAAAAACTGATGAAGCAATATGATGCTTTACCAAAATGCAGCCAATGTGAAGCTTCTATACAACTTGAGATTTCACAGTCTTTAAGCACAAACTTGAATAAATAAATTTTTAAATAACGTTTCATATGCTTATATATTGTATCGATCTGTGTAACATGTTAAAATAATTATAATTTTTCTGAATTAGGATGTCTTTTGTAATCAACAGAAAAAAATAAGTTTTATTGAAAAAAAAGTATGTAACTTATACATTAAACAGCATATTAAAAAGGAGTATTAATCTCAACAGCAAGACCATATGCAATGATAGACAGTTATATGTACATTTCATTCATAAAAATTCATTGAAATCTTATATAAAATAAGTCTATTTTTAAAAAAGGAAATGAAGTACGAAATGCTGGCGAGAAATATAGTAGGTTTACCATCACTTGTTGGCGATAGAAAGAAACGACGCATGCGCATTCATTTAAACATTTTACTCGTAAGGAGCCGTTTCGCGGCCATTCTGATTTGAGACGCTAGTGCAAGAGGGCGCTTGCGAGCGCCGAACTATATCTATTGTACCAACTTGTTCTTCTTACGGTCAATAAACGCAGTAACGAACGTGTCTGTCTACTTTCCATCCACCTTTACATGGTCCGTCGGTAAATTTCTCTTTTACTTGAACCGTGATAACATCACATCTGGTGTATTATAAGGTATTTTCTCCCTCTTTTCTGTATACCTTCGTGATGTAACAGTAGTATCTCGGCGCGTATTCGAGAGGTCCAGGTTCGTGTCCCGGCGAGGGCATTGCTCATTTTTCATGTCTCTTCCTTCAAAAAACCCTAATGACTCTACAGTCTGCCCCGAACTAAAAGGTGGTGGATGATAATTCTTTACCACCAGGACGTTGCGATTGGGTCCTCTTACCCCCAGTCGCCCTTTAAAAGATGAAGTATATAAGGTATTTCTTCATGCTTTCGTGGTGTAACGACAGCTAATTCGGCCTGTATTCGAGAGGTCTAGGTTCCAGTCCTAGCGAGGGCATTGCTCAGTTTTCATGTCTCCTGATTCAAAAACCAAATGACTCTACAGTATGAATATTTTCCCTTTTCCTTTCTCTTGAAGTTTCATATGATTCCAATATCTCCCCTGTCTCTGTGTCCATTCTCTTCCTTTCTTTCTTTATTGACTGTTCTGAACTCCATTGTTTACTTCTAATTACGTTGATTGGATATCATTTCGGGATTTATTTCTTGCCAGCGTTGGAAATAATAATTTCAATAATAAAAATTGCAATATCTTAAGCTTTCTGTGAAAGGTGAAGCTGCTGCTTTACTACAATCAATTCAAATCTCAAATGCGAATTACGGAAAGGCGTGGAAAGCGCTTACTGAACGTTATGAAAACGAAATAGAAATAACAAATGCAGCGTTAAATACACTCATGTCCACAAATTAAGAATAATGCAAAATCAGGCAAAGGAAGAATTAGAAACAAAACAAATTTGACTTATTTGTAAAGCTTATTTATTAAACAAAAGGTAAAAAGGAAAAAACGATGCTATATGTTTGATATTATTAAAAAAATTAGCGATTGTTTTTCTCCCTGGAGCAAATTACAAAAAAAAAAAAAAACTATTTACAAAAAACCAATATTACATGGTTGGTATGATTGTTAATACATTGTATGTCTCCCAGACGATGCAATACAGTCCGTACAAAGCCTAGGCATGCTGAGTATCAAATTATCGATCTGATCTTGGGAAATATTACACCACTCAAAAAGCAATGCTCTCCGAAGTTCCGTTAGACATGTAGGAGGAGGTTGACGGGCTGCAACTCGTCGGCCAAGCATGTTCCACACACGCTCTACTGGATTCAAGTCCGATGAGAATGCTAGCCAGTCCATACGGGTGATATCCTCCGATTGAAGGCATTCGCTTACGATGTTTGCACGGTGAGGACGGTCGTTGTCATCCATAAACATAAATTGTGCACCCATGGCGCCCCGAAACAAACGTACATGTTGTTCCAGAATGACGTCCCGATAGATTTGTTTTGTAATGGTTCCAATTTGAACATGCAGGTCAGTTCTGGAACCCAGAATAATTCCACCCCAAACGAGCACTCCTGCACCACCGTAACAGTGTCGTTCAATGATGTTTTCTTGGTGGTAACGGGTACCTGGAGTTCTCCATATGAAAGTCCGTCGAGAATCAGACTGCAAGCTAAACCTGGACGTGTCAGAAAACATCACACAAACCAACTGTTGCGGTGTCCACAATGCATGCTCTCTACTCCAGGCTAACCGCAGGCGACAGTGAGTTGTAGTAAGTGGAACGCATCTGACAGGTCTACGAGAATATAGACCAATCTGCCCTAAGCGTCTGTACATGGTCTGCCTTGAAATTGTCGTATCAGTGGCTGAAGCGAGCTGACGAGACAGGTCTGAGGCTGTGCTCTGCCTGTTTCTTTTGCCTGCCAGTAACTGCCAAATACCGTCCTCATTCGGCGTTGTAACTCTGAGGCGACCTGTGCTGTAACGTCTACTCATATTACCATCATCTTGGAATCGTTGCCAAAGCCTGGAGATGACACTCTGGGCAATTCCAAGTTCGTCTGATACTTCCAGTTGGGTACGCCCACATTCCAGACGGCCGATAATTCTACCACGTAATATCATCCAAATGCGTCCTTTGTGTCATAGCTATTCGGTTATTGCACTGAAATGCTTATCAAGTACCTGCGAACAATTTTACTTCTTTGCCTGTATTCCTTATATATCACTCTCTTACACTCTCGTCATTGTGACGTACTATCGGTGTCATCTGGTTACTTCCTAAAATTTGCATATGACTCTTGAATATGTGTGTAGTGATTTTACAGGTGATATATTTATTTTAGAGTTCGATTTCCGCGTGACTCCGAATTATCCTTAATTTATGGACATGAACGTATATTAATTTAACAACCTGTTCTAAAACATGAATCGGCTTCAGGTCTGCGGAGATTAATTGATACAACACAACAGTGTTTGATACATTAAAAACCCTTAAACAGCCAGTAGAGCATTGGGATACTATGATTATTTTTCTGTTAAAAGGAAAACTTGATCATGAAACACTGACAGAATGGACAATGGAGCAGGCAAATAAAAAAATTTCTGCGTTCGCTGAATTCAAACTCATTATTTTAAACAGAGCGACTGCTGTTGCTTCGTTGGCAAAGTGCCAGAGGGAGAAGGCGGATTTGCTTTCTGAAAGTAAAACTCACGGTTCGGGTGGTAGATACGCTTTTTCGTCCCAGCTTGTGGCTAATTTTTGCGTTCATTATAAGAGTAATTCTCATTCTCGATTATTTAAATGTGATAGCTTTTTAGAACTCCCTATCAAAGAAAAATGGGATATTATTAAAAGGAATAAATTATGTGCTAATTGCTTGAAAGATAGTAAAACGCATCCCATTTTCAAATGTCGTGCAGGCATGTGTAAATCTTGTTCAAAACCACATAACACAGTGTTATGATGTTCAAAAAATTTAAATGATGAAAAATGTCACACACCCATGGAACACGGAGTTTCTACTATTAGTAGCAATAACGCCACGGTGCCTGTCGCGCAAGCAGTTCTGTTACTTACTGCAATTGTTTATGTTAAAGATATTAATGGCGATTTAGAAAATGCAGGATGCTAATTGATTCAGGCAGCCAAGGCTCATTTATTCGGGAGCACTGTGTAAATTTATTGAAGCTAAAGCGCACTAGTGCAAACATAAGTGTAAATGGCTTGAGCTCGCAAAAGATTGGTAAAGTTTCAGGTTCATTTCACTTACAAGTAACATCTCCATTTTATAAAAACGCAAGCATTTCAGTTAATGCATTAATTATTCCCAAGATCACATGCGAACTTCCTCAATATCAAATTGATAGGTCTGTTTTGATAGCTTTTAAACACTTGCGGTTGGCAGATACGAATTGCTTCCAGCCTGGCTCAATAGATATTCTTTTGGGCGCAGATGTATTTGGCGAGATAATGCTTCATGGACGTTTAACTGTTCAAGACATTCGTTAACAGCCTTAGAATCAATAATCGGTTGGGTCATTATCGGCAAGACGAAATGTGTACCACAAACAATTATATCTAATTATGCTAGTTGTACCAATGTTGAATTTCAGCTTGAAAATTTTTGGAAATTAGAAGAAATTTCAGAAACAAATTCTTTCACAGAGGAAGAAATTGAGTGTGAAAGTCATTTCAAGCAGAATTTTTCTCGTAACTTAACAGGTAGATTTATTGTTAAGTTTCCATTTCGTAAGTCTAGCAGTGAACTTGGGTCATCTAGGAACGTTGCTGTACATCGTTTACAACACACTGAACGTCATTTTATTAGGAATGAATCTCTTTCCAGTCAATGCCACAAAATTATGAAAGACTATCAACAGCTTGGTCATATGGAATTAATTGATTCCAGAAAACGAAATTGATGTTCCAGCTAATTCTAGTTTTTATCTTCTGCGCCATTCAGTTCCGGATAAAAATGATGATAAATTTCGAGTAGTATTTGATGGTTCTGTTAAATCTTCTAGCAGTATTTCTCTCAATGAGGAATTGATGGTTAGCCCACAGTTGCAGCCTGATCTGACAACATTAATTATTTGTTTTAGAATTCACAGAATAGCTGTAACTGCGGACATAGAGAAAATGTACAGACAAGTCATACTACAAGATGCAGACTTTCAAAGAATAGTCTGGCGCGATCCATCTTTTAAACCAGTTCAGGATTTTCGATTAACTAGGATTGCTTACGGTACTGCATCAGCACCGTACTTTGCAGTGAAATGTTTACAGCAGTTAGCAATAGAAGAAGCAAATAATTTTCATTTGGCCTCTAAGACATGCCTTAGGGACTTCTACGTTGATGATTTGATGTCCGGAGCTAGTTCAGTTACTGAAGCTATAGAATTACAAAGGCAGTTGAATCAGATGTTGTCACGTGCAGGATTTGTTCTAAGAAAATGGGCTTCTAACAGCAAGGAAGTCTTGAATTCAATTAATCCAGATTTGTGCTTATTAAATGCTTCTTTGAACATGGACAATGATGATACTCTAAAAACTTTAGGTATCCTGTGGCATCCAGCTTCAGATATGTTTTTCTTCAAAGTCAATTCATCATATTCTGAAGTCTTAACCAAACGAACACTACTTTCAATAATCGCAAAGACCTTTGACCCTCTTGGATGGTTGGCACCGATCACAGTTCGGTATAAATTGATCATGCAAAAACTATGGAAACATCAATTGCAGTGGGATGAAGAGGTTCTTCCAGATATCGCGTGTGAATGGAAACAACTTAGAGAGAATATGCTACTTATTCAAAGTATCAAAATTTCACGATTCTTGTTGGTTGAATCAGATAACCAGTTTCAATTGCACGGGTTTTGTGACGCCTCGGAGAAAGCGTATGCCGCTGAAATTTATTATCATTCTGTGTTAGATACTGTACAAATCAATGCTCAGTTGTTGATAGCGAAGACAAGAGTTGCACCATTAAAAACCATATCACTTCCTCAACTGGAACTTTGTGGAGCATTCCAGTTGACTAAATTGATGGACTTCACTGTAAAGCTTTGGATACAGCTATATCACAAGCTTATTTTCATACCGATTCCACTACTGTACTGACCTGGATAGGATCTCACCCAAGCCGATGGAAAACCTTTGTCGCCAACAGAGTAGCAAAAATCCAGACGTTGTCTTCTCCTGTCCGGTGGCATCATGTGAGTGGAAATGCTAACCCTGCTGATCTTGCAACTCGTGGTATGTCATCATCTACACTGGTTACTTCATTGTGGCTACGTAGTCCAGATTTGTTGTATGATTTATTTCCTTTTCAGCCAGCATCATCTGCATCACCACTGAATGATTCTGTGCCCGAGCAAAGATATGTCTTACAATCAACAACCGCTGCCAGTCACTCGATAGACTCTTAGGATTTATTTTATAAATATTCTTCTCTCACTGAACTTAAACGTGTTATAGCATTATGTTTGAGGTTTGTAAATAACTGTAGAAATTCAGAAAATAAGATAAGTGGATTTAAAAACTAGTGAATTAACTAAAGCTATGCACGTGTTAATTAAATTAATGCAATATGTTGAATTTAAGAATGAAATTAGCATTTTGAGCAGAAATCAATCATTATCTTGTGCAAGCAAAATTTTATCTTTAAATCCATTTTAGGTAATTCAGGTATTCTCAGGGAGGGCGGTCGCTTGCGACATGCAAACTTTGCATATGGCATTAGGCATCCTATTTTGCTTCCAAAGAAGCACATTTTAACTCATGTCATTATCAGACATTAGCATGAAATACTTTTGCATGCAGGCCCATAACTCATACAATCTTGCATTCAAGAACAGTATTGGTTTATAGGTGCCGGAGCTGTTATCAGAGATTTAGTTAGAAAATGTATAAAGTGTTGCAGAATTAGAGCATCTGCCACTAATCAAATGATGAGCGATTTGCCATCGAGTCGTGTCTCCCCTGCTTCTGCGTTTTTGCGCTGTGGAGTGGATTACGCAGGTCCTTTCCAAATTAAAGCAAATAAGGGTCGAGGCTCTAGATCATTCAAGGCATATATAGCTCTATTTGTTTGTTTTACGACAAGAGCTATTCATTTAGAATTAGTAACTGATCTTTCAGCAGATGCTTTTATTGCAGCCCTTAAGAGGTTCATTTCCCGTAGGGGTAAAAGTATAGCGATTGCGGTTCCAATTTTGTTGGAGCAAAACGCAAACTCATGGAATTTTAAAAGCTTGCTAGATCTGCAGCTTATAACCAAAACGTCAGCAGATATTTGGTTGATAGTGGCATCTAAACGTTCCAGGTGCGCCGCATATAGGTGGACTCTCGACCTTTAACAAATTTGTCTAATGATACAAATGACTTATCAGCATTGACGCCTGGTCATTTTCTTATTGGTAGATCATTAACAAGTATTCCTGAACAAAATTACATTTAAGCTAATGTTTCCCATCTCACTAGATGGCAACATATTCAAAAAATGGTTCAGAAATTTTGGAAGCGTTGGCACAAAGAATATCTGTGTCGATTACAACAAAGGCCCACCAGCGGCCGAGCGGTAAAGACGCTGAACACTGGTAGTTCGGTCCCGAGGTTCGAACCCCGCAAACGGGCTGGCTGCATGGGCATTTTCGTGGTTTTCCCCATGTGTAACGTGTATACGAGCCAGTTTCCCTTAGAAAGCCCTCCACGAAGGCATCCCTCCCTTTAGGCAGATAGCCCTCGTGTGCTTTGCCATAATTGAATAACCTAACCGATTACAACAAAGACCAAAATGGCTTTTGCCAACTAAAAATTTTCAAGTTAACACGTTGACTGCCACGGTAATTTTCAGAAATTATAGCCTAAAATGACGATTAAATTGATTTAATCACATTTAATTTAATCTAAAATTGATTTAATCACATTATATTATTAAAAACTCTAATTCTAGTGCATTAGTGCACATAAAAAAGCATAAAAAATGTGTTTTTTTTTTAAAAAAAGGTCTTACGAATTATCTCGTGGTTGGCTTCTGTAACAGAAATCTCTTCGCGGAGGCCAACTATGAGTTAATTCGCACGCAGACACCTGTCACCATGGAAAACTTTCTATGAAACCGATTATAATTCGAGATTACATAGTGGAATGCCTGGCATTGACCGATCAGATCAAATGCTTTCGTACTACTCATCTCAAAGAAGGACTATTAGATGGCTCAAAAAGGTTTCACTACATATTATAGAGATATATATATATACACAATGCTCACAAATGTTTTCAAAAAGTAACTCCTTCTAAAATAAAACTGATAAAGTTCAGAGAAGAATTCGTCGTCGCGTTCCCAAGTAAAAAAAAATGCCGTGAAACGAGTTATTTCTGTCCAACCTGTAAAGAGAAGCCAGCCTTTTGTGTGGAAGCTTGTTTTAAGAAGTTCCACAAACAATAAAATATTGTTTTATTTCTTGAATTTGAATTAATTTTTATATTTATATATTTTGTTCGTTTTTTAATAAATTTTCTGTTCATGCAAGCCAGCATTGATTTTTTGTTCTTTTCCCAGAAACCATCTATCGATATTAGCACTGACATATTCCGAGTTTAATCGTAGCTGCACAAAAATGGCAAGTAACACAGTACGAGATAACTCGTAGTTGGCGTCCTAGAAAAGAACGCAATCTACGAGTTATCTCGTAGTTGGCAGTCAACGTGTTAATGATCTGTGTCTCATAAAGGATGATAACTTACTCCCACCACCACACTAAATGGAAAATGGGTTGAATTACTCAGTTACATCCTGGTCTTGATAATATGTTAGGGTTGTGACTATTAGAAATTCAGATGGCATGGTCAAAAGTAATATTATAAAATTGTCTCTATTACCAATTTGAGTTTTAATTCATATGTATTATAAATTAAGCATTATATTATGATTTATTGTATTGTTTTTTAAATTTGATGAATTGTGGCTACTGAATGTTGAAGTAGTGTTTCAAGGTGGGCGGCATGTTCGCGCCTTATGTAAATTTTGAATTTGTTCTCTGCAAGACGGCGCCTGCGAGAGCCGAACTATATCTATTGTACCAACTTGTTCTTCTTACGGCCAATAAACGCAGTAATGAACGTCTCTGTCTACTTTCCATCCACCTTTACATCTGTATTAATCGTTAAAAAATAAAATCACGTGCTTAGGGAACCATTTGAAAGGTATGTAAGACAAAGAAAAAATAAAAAGGAAAATATTTTCCTTTGACCAACTGAAACGCAAATTTGCTTTAGCCTGGATATTTGACGTCAGATGATTCTAATCAATTATTTAAGACTTTTTGTGTGCGTGCATGTGAGTACGAGAGACAGATTTTTCTCTTCTTTCACTGAGATACATACTGGTAATAAAGGAATAAGTCTATATATAAAAAAAGGAACATGTCGAAGTAAAGTGGGGCATTAAGAAGACGAAAACCTAGATTTGCGGAAATTTTGTATAAAATCCAAGAGGTTTTACATACTAATATGTTTTTAATTTTTATATAAAATCTGCGCCTATCTAAGTTTTTTCGCTTAATTTAGCAAACTTATAAATAACTGGTTAAATTATAAACTTGTAAGGTTTTAGTTTAAACTAACAAAGTTTTATGTTAATTTCTCTTTCCTGTGAACTCTTATTTCAACTTCCCGTTAGAATGAGCGTGCGTTTCAGCTTTATGCTAATTTGAAGTGGAGCCAAGTTTTGTATTTAAAGGTTAGCGAGGAACTTCTCAGAGTGAGAGAGCTTTTAGTCTCAGATCACTTCGGCTTTGTTCGACGTTCGCCTGACTATAGCTAGTATTTAAGTTCTAAGCCTTAGCGCTGTTACTCTAATACTTATTAAAGTAATAAAAGTGCGTTAGTATTAGCCAAATCTTGCTACGCACCGTTGATAGTTTAGAATAGAGGCCAACCTCCCGTTTAAAGCTCTGAGAGCAACGATTACTTAATTTTCTACTCAACTTTGTTTTAAATTATTTGATTGTTCAGTTTAGACACAAGTGCCGTCATTATTTTCTGTTATCCCTTCCAAGTTGGGAAGTGGCTGTAAATAGTGGTTTAATAAAAGGCGATTTTAAACTCTTCTTACGTGCAGTTATTCTACCACTTGCCAGAACATAGCTGCATTCAGCTCCCTGTTCGAGATCAGGACTTTGTTACGACAATTACGACAATGTTCGCCAAAAGTATGCACAGAACACTCAGTCCTGATAAACTGATAAGCAAGATAATTGATAAAAGTTCAGAAAAGATATTAAATTAATATATCGTACTCTGTGATTTACTCAGCTTACGAGCATGACTTAATGCAATAATATACAAGTAAAAAATAACTTTTATAATGTAAATGATACATTTGTTAAATATAAAACATATTTATCATAAACTTCATAAAAAAAACTATTTGAACATACAAGTTTTGGAGAAAGTATGTATGGTAAAGTTTTTTTTTCTTTTTAAAAGACCTTTTGGTGCACTAAACTATTTGAATACGTGATTTTTATAAAAAATATGAATGATAAAGTTTTTTTCCTGTTTCCTTTTAATTTTCCTCAGTCCATACTGCTCTTCTTCTCTAATGGTGTTTCCTCCCCTCAATAAGTGTAATTATAACACTGGTGGCCAAAATTCATCATAAAGACAAAAAAACTTTCTTTATTAAAATTTGCGGCTATTAACCTTCATTTCCACAAACTTATTTATCAATACCTGGACGTCCAATTTCTTCGACATCTCAGCTTCGACTCAAATAGGTCTCAGCTTCGACGAAATAAGTGTTTCTCAAATAGGTTTTCATTAGTTTCACTTTTGAAAATGACCTCTCACTCGTGGTTGGGGTTATAGGTAATGATAAATACAATATAAGTAAATTGCGCCTTTTCGAATAACTGCTTGTCATGTGATAATATTTTACCATTGGTAATTTAGCTAAATTCTTAAAGGGGTTTCAAATTTTGGATTTCTGTTCTGAAAGTGTTTATAAATAATAACAGTTGTACTTCCAGTGCATTAGCAAAGTCTTCTTTATATGTTTTCTGTATTTTTGAAACATTATTAATAGTTTCCATATTTGTTAATAATGACAGAGTTTTAGGTTCCGAAAATGAAAACATCATTGCGATTTTTGTCATTCTGTACTTTAACTGATTATTTAAAATGTCGGGAGCAGCATAAAAAACTGCTACTTTAAAAGCCATTTCGAAATTTTCAAACCGGTTATCTTCACATAGCTGTTCAAAAAATTAGTTTGTCTTTATTTTTCTTTTATTTTCAAATTTAGTTTCTATGCCCCATTTATTTGCAATAAACTCATCTTCTTTCATAATGTCTTCAAACTTGTTTCTCATATCTTCCATATTAATAAAAACGTTTTTTAGATGTTAATGCGCTCTGTTCAAGTCGATTGATTTTCTATTGTCGAGTCGATTGAACGGTTTAACCCGTCCGTTAAACCGGGTTAAACCGTTTAAACCCGTTAAACCGGGTTTTTCGTTTTTAATTTTTGGCCTGTTATTACGTTTCTTAATGTATGGAAACATACATTATATTTATATTTATCATCAAAATATTTCATGTTAATAGAAAAATACGTTATTAATATTAGTAAACATTTGCATTGTTAATGGTGATAAGTTTGGATTTTTAAATAAAAGGATTAAAAGTTTAGCTGCATTGAATTTTTAGCAAGTTTTAAATTATAAGAATTTAGTTTATGTAATAGTGAAAATCAATAACTTACTTTTATAATGAAGAATTATATTTGAGATCACTATGAAATTTAATTTTAAAGAAAAACTTCTTTACGTTCTCGATATAGATTATAGAAATGGCATTAGAATAAGAGCAAGTTTTAGTTTACTTTACTGCTCTGAGTCATCAGCCGCTTAGAAGTATACTTGAGGAGTAGAATTTTACACTTCAACGCAGCTGTTAGTAAAGAGAAGGACCCCGCCTCCACTATAAATTTCCAATGTCTTCCCAAGTTGAGTTACAGTAAAACTTTCATCCAAGATTTTACTGTAAAGATGTCCACTTTCCTTTTAAAACGCTGACACATCTGGTGTTTTTTTTTCCCCAGTCAAATTATGCTACTATTATTGTCATATTTCAATGATACATTGTACATGACCTGCGATATCTTTCTGCATTTCCCCTGTACTATAAATGTATTTCAATTAATATATAATTATTAAACATTTAACAGTAAAAATTATGGATATTCGAATAATTTTAGGAAATTCTTCCACAAGTTTAGGATGAGATAATAAACAGGTGGAAACAAATTTTATTGACCTGTATCCAAAGAGCTTTGAAAATAACTGTGTAATACGAAATGGAAATTTTTAAATTAAACACAAAATACTTATTGTATGAGGATTTATCTAAATTTAAATACCCACTGTGTAAGGTTTTAGTTTAAACTAACAAAGTTTTATTTTAATTTCCCTTTCCTATGTGTTCTTATTTCAATTTCCCGTTAGAATGAGCGCGCGTTTCAGCTTTATGCTAATTTGAAGTGGAGCCAAGTTTTGGTATTTAAGGTTAGCGAGGAACTTCTCAGTGTGAAAGAGTTTTTAGTCTCAGATCACTGCTGCTCTGTTCGACGTTCGCCTGACTAACTAGTATTTAAAATTCTAAGCCTTAGCGCTGTTACGCTATTACTTATTGAAATAATCTAAGTGCATTAGTATTAGCTAAATCTTGCTAAGCACCATTGATCGTTTAGCATTGCGGCCAACCTCGCGTTTATAGCTCTGTGAGAAACGACTACTTAATTTCTATTTTTAGTTTAATTTATTTGATTGTTCAAGTTAGACCCAAGTGCGGTCATTATTTTCTGTTATTCCTCCCGAGTTGGGAAGTGGCTGTACATAATTGCGGTTTAATAAAAGAGGATTTTAAATCCTTCTTACGTGCAGTTATTCCACCACTTAACCACAGAATTCTACCACAGAACATAGCTGCATTCAGCTCCATGTTCAAGATGAGGATCGTGTAAAGTATTTCACAAAGATGTTCGCCAAGAGTATGCATAGAACACTCAGTCCTGACAACTGTAGCAGAATATGACGATTTCTTTCCAAGTTTCAAGGTCTCAGAAATGTTTAATAATTTATAGTTAAGCGTATTCACACTAACGCATATTTGAAGATGAATACTCACACTCTGTCCCATAGATTCTTAAAGTAGTACACGTAAATAATTGTTTAGGAAACAAGTATAAAGTTTCTTCATAATTAGTAAAAATAAAGTTGTATGAAGCAAGTTTTGTGTAGTTCTTATAGGAATGCGCAAAACTTCATTTAATAAAAATAGGTTTTTTGTACCCCAGGTGGATCAAAAAGCAAAAATTTGTTAGGAAAAGCAGTTATATTTTTATAGGAGCATTAGTATTTATGATTATTATCTTTTTTATTTGCGGCTTAGAAAGCTATTTTTGTCTCAGAAATTAATGACCTCAGATTTCCGGTTTTTACATTGGTTATAAATTAAGCCTATCAATTTTTTATCTCAATCATTAATTTATTAATGACAAAAATATGAAAATTAAATATAATGTATGGGAACATATAATTAACGGAAGCTATTTATGTCTTAGAAAATTTGCGCAATGGTGCCGAAATGAAAGAGCATAATGTAAAAAGGGATTTTATGTGTGAAAATCGCATTATTTACTATTAAAACATGTTAATTAAATATTTTAATTTGCCAAAATTATTGAAATAGTGCAATAACGGGAAGAGTGAAATATTCCTTTCTGAAATATTCCATTTGTTTGTGTAGTGAACATTGCAATCAGAGTTCTTTCAGATGTTGAAATGCAACGTCTGAAACAGCTAAATTCAGTGTGTTTCATGTGCTTTCATGAGTTAAACTATTAGGACAACGCGGCCATTGATATGTTTAATATTTTCAGAAATTAATTTATAGAAATTTACGAAGTAGTATATACTTTTAGTTGTGTAATGCCATTTTTATTATCACTATTATATTATTATTGAGGATTTCACGTACTGAATGCTGTGGAAAGTAGATTAAAAGCAAAAGTAAAGTAAATTGTGAAGTTTCATTTCAGAAAACGATTAGAAAGTACTCCACGAAGGCGCGCTTGCCCTTAGGTAAATAGTCCTCGAGTGCTTTATTATTATATAATAATTCAATCCAATTCCGTACAAATTATTACGCTTCACTGAATTCTACGCTTAAATGTTTCATGTTGTTAAAATGAATTGTACTTTATTGTATTTTTTCAAACGAAGGGAAATTAATATATTACTTTCAAAACAAATTTAATATCTTCAGAATTATCTTTTACAGAGTAGTGTGAATTTTTGGTTAGATGCGTAATTTACAGGCTAAGAAACACCACAACTATCTACTCTTTTCTAAAGCAAATCAAGTAAATTCAAAAGTAAATCCTCAATTAAAATATGTCTCAAGCATTAAAATATGCTTAGTAAATAAGATATATTTTACGAGTTCTATGCCTTCAGATTTAATTCTCGATTAGGGATTTTAAAAAATTCTTAACCTGCATTTTATCTGCAATGTGAGAATATTTTGAAAATTTTGATATGAAAACTTGAATAAATATTGATTTACTCATTATTTCAAGTAAAAATATTCATCCATTTCATTCCCCCCCCCCAATGAGTGAAGAAGTTAGGAATTTCGATGAATTTAATGAAAAAAAGCAATTTACGCCGAAAATTAGCTGAAATATTTGGCCGCTTAACCCTTAAACACAGATGGGGTCTGTATGACCGCGCCAATATCCTAAAACTGCGAAACTTCTTATAAGTTATACAGTCATTCTTCTCCTTTTCAGTACTTTCAAGTTGATATAAAATATAATTATTCCTGAATTTTTATTAAACTTTATCCATTAATATTTTTTAAAATAATTTTTAAAATTGGGCCGCGGTAATATAGACCTCACCTCTGCGTTTACGTTATTTTTTTTCTCGCATGAGGGGGGGGATGGCTTTATTATTACTTGAGTCATTTCAGCAGCTGGCCTGATAAGAGATAGTGCCAAATTGGAAAAGAAACTGATTTTTTGATGGAGTTATTATCAGGATTAGTGAAACCACATATGAAATGAAAGCCTCAAAAGCCAGCTGAGAACCGAGAATTAAAAATGTGCATTCAGAGAGTGCTAGGAGTTTCCAACGGAATCTATTCTAGCGCAGATGTAACTGATACCCTTAAAAAGTGTAGAACATGCTCTCTTTGTCCTCCTAGACTGAGAAGAAAAACTGCCTATCTATGTTTCAGCTGCAAGAGTCCGATAATGAATATGCCAAGAGAATTTCCAAAAATTGTGTTGAAAATGCTTAAAATAATTTACTGCAGTTTGTTAATATTCTTTATAGATTTCCTTTTTTTTTTTTTTTTGTATTATTTTATAAAATCCAGATTCTGTAGGTGGAAAATTTATTAAATAATTTAGTTTGTACATATTTGCAAGTAAGTAGTGTTTATATTATTTATTTGATTAAGCGTTCCTTATTTTTTCATATGCGATTTCAAAAATTAATTTTTGATGCATTCATTTTAGTGTTCTAAAAAGAAATAATTACTTCAATATAACAAGCAAAGTATATTAATGCTTATATGATAGCAAGAGTACATTATTTTAAAATTTATATTTTTAAAATGCATAAACAGAGCTTGCCCCTCTGTGTTTACTTAACAGAAAATGAACGTCTGTACTTTAGGGTTAATGCTTGAGCATTTGAATGAACTTTGTGTTCTTAGCCTGTTGCACAAAACTTCCCCCTTTTTCCCTGACCTTGAATTCATTCAAAGGTCTCTAAGCCGAACGGGAAATTTCTCCTTTCCAAATGTGGTGTCATAAATTCTTCGCGTTTCCTGGACGAAGGCGGCATTTCGACATTCCACCCCCTTTTGAGTTGGGATTGCAAAGTGAGAAACCTTTCCTTTAGGGGGTCGCGTTTAATAATTTTCAGATTAGAGACTAAGGAATACGAACGAACTTTTCCTATTTTCTGCTGACCCCTATCCCTAAACTGGGGTAGGTCACGAAGTATAATATATATATAGTCGAATGATGGAATATTAACTTTTGCAAACACTGAATTTAGCTGTTTCATTTGCTTCTAAGGTCCCCCTATCTGCGTCATATAGGAAACTGCGTCACTGCACCGCAGGTACGGGGCCCTTAAAAACTTAAAAGAAGACGAATTCTATTC
>KK121367.1:0-34730 GCA_000611955.2 Stegodyphus mimosarum | reverse complement strand
ACTAAATGAATAAATTACTTTAAAGATATTAAACATGTTTAGCATATCCTATTACAAAGGTAAAACGTTAAACATACTCATACATTTTATGACTACTAAATCATTCAAAAAAAATCCTATTACATTATTTTTAAACAACAGTTAATATGTTTTTCCGAAATTGCTAAATAAAAATTATAAAATTTTAATTTAAATCAAAGGCATCATTCTATGCTGAAAACTCATAACACTTTTATCAGTTCTGAATAAATGAAAAGAAACACAGTTTGTTCTATCAATGAAATCTCTGTTAATTTATATCTAAACCTAAAAGTAAATGAGAAACATTTGGCATGATCCTTGAAATCATTTTATTATAAACATTCAAACTGAATTTTTAAGCACTAGTATACTGCAATAAAATGATAATAGATTTTTTTCCCCTTTCTATTTCTAGATGTTATCATTGAGCATTTTATGCAAGTGAGGATTTGAATAGATGGTCAAAATATTATGCAGGCACAAAATAAATGTTTAGCATAGCAAAAGGCTTATAAGAAGAGGTTATGTGTAAAATTTATCGACTAATCACATTACTTTGAAGATCCATGCATCCATTTTGTAGGTACATTTCATGTTGACGGATGGAGCATTAATTTCATCTTGCTACACAGAAACATTTTTGCCGAGACAAATAAATTTTTCTTTTTTGTATACCTGTACTAACGATGTCTTGTCCAACTCATTGTAATGTAGCAGATACTCACTGTCATGAAGCAAACTTAACAATATTGTTGATACTTAGAATGTTGATCCATAATGAAGAGCAAACTTGACAGCCAAGGTACATTAAATATTCGTCATTATTTCAGTTGTCATTCACGGCCAAAAATACTTAGTGCTCTAATTGTGCCTATTCAGAAACATTTACATTTTTAATATTGTATCATGCAAGTCACGTGATATAAATCAGTCTAGAAATGATGCAGTTCAGAAATAGATATTATTATTTTTAGAATAGAAAGGGAAGTACTCAAATTAAACAGAAAAATTAGGGGCTACTGTGAATTTAGATTATAATTTGTAGTTACATGCATATTTGTATACATGCTGTAAAACTTCATGCTTTGGTATTTTCCAATAAAAGAACCAAGACATAAAATATTTCCTACTTCACGGCACCAGTTCTGATGCACCTTGTTTTTAAAAAAGTCCATAATCTGGACACATGCCCACTTGCAGATGATTATTTGGACTTTCTCAGCCAGATTAAAAAGTAGTTTCTCCATGAATCTTTCTTAGGGACCAAACAGATGAAAACTTATTTATGTTTGTGAATTTCAGTTGGATTTTTTTTTTTTTTTTTTTTTTGCTTAGACCATAGAAAAGACTACAGATCATTGCTATTCTGTTCCAGAAGAGACTAGCACATTTAATATTTTTTTGTCATTGCTCACAGGTCTTCCATTGGACCTGTTAATAGTTAATCATGTAAAACCAATGTGTAGTACAATAAACAAATTAATGGTCTCTGAACTTGTAGCGTACTACTTGCTAAGCCAACTGAGAGAAAAATTTATGCATTCCTTTTTGTTATACTTTGTATATCTAAAATTTCTGTATTTTTAAATTCATGTAAAGTAGAATTTCCAATAATTAACAAAATTTGGAGAACCAAAAGTTATGTGAGTAAATTTTTCAGACAATAGATTGTATTTACCTGAGTTTTGTATACAATTTTGCTTTCTAGTTTTTACATTAATTTTGCATTTTTTTGTTCAACAATAATTAAGCAGCACCTTTATAATTATTCAGCTAAAATTCACTGAATGCAAAATAAATAATGTAAATGCAGAAGGAAGGCACAGCACTGAGAAGAAAGAATAAATGATGAAGAAATCTATTTAACTCTATTGAAGGTAGAAACAAATGTGCCGACCTCTTTTTTTTTTTTTCTGTGGATACGTGTCAGTGGCCACAATCTAATCTTCTAAAGAATAGTAATCCAGCGATGAACACCAGATTACAAAAATAACATTTAATGAGGACATCCTCAAATATACATTGCATAAAGGATTACATTTAGGTTAATTGTTTGGTATTACTGCATTCTGCAGTAAAATTCTGCTTTTCAAATTCATGGCATAGCATGCAATGTCCTTTTGCTTCTTCAGCAATCTGCAGTGAGCTCAGTGTTGAAAAATTTATTGTTTTCCTGCAATGACATCACAGCAACGACGAGATCTCTTGAATTGCAACAGCTCTTTTGTAAACATGCATTTTAAAGTATTTTATGCAAAAAGGTGTGTATTAACCAAAGAAATTACTTCCAAGTAATTTTTACTCTGATTATATACATAAATGCAGAGACTAAATGAATAAATATATTGCGTACAAGAACCTCAAGACTGAAGTATTCTTAAATTGAATCCATATGCTAATTCTGCTGTGACATTCCTTGAGTGTGCAGTTAGATATGAGTGATAAATAAAAAGTGCTAGAACTGAGATTTTGTATGTATTAAAAAGACTTATTTAGCTATTTTCTCTTTGCAGTATTTTTCATTTATAAAGCCAAACAAGTGTTTACAACGACTAATCCTTATTCACCGTTGATATAAACAAGCTTTCTTGTTGCAAGGATCCTCACAATCAGCTGAGAAAAAATTTGCATTGGGACTCAACATTTAAAAAGTTGTGAACAAATAAGTTTTTTGCACACACTAACTGTATAAATATAGAATTCATTTTAAGACAGCAGAATATGCACCCAAACGTAGGGATTAATTTAAAAAAAAAGCATATATATATAGCGATATATGATCTGAGTTTGCTGTAAATAGAGAGGTCTGTATTTAATGCAGATTGGCAGTAAATGGTAAATAACTGCAACTAGAAAATTATTTCACTTCTTCAGTAAAAATATGTTATAAATATAGTGTACTTTTCTTAGAAATTTTATTTGCTATGCTAAATTTTTTGAAAATCAAAATTTGGTTTATTATAAAAAGGAGCATGAATCATATTATCAAAGGAGTTATCATAATTCTGTGTATACAATATTTTTTTCACTATTATAACAATTCTGTTAGTGAGATAACCTTGGCCATAAGTAGGCTGTAGAGTGTAAAAGGAAGAAGAACAGTGCTATGCTTATTAAATCTTCTTGCAGTGAAAACTATGTTTTGTTAATTATACTTAATATTTACTATTTTTATTGGAATGACTTTTGCATGAAAAATGGGATATATTTCTGCAGATAAGACAATAGCTGAATCATAAAAAAGGACCCCCAAATTTCAGGTTCATTTTAAAGGTGTGTAAAAAAATTAGATTGAAATTTATATAAATTAAAATCATTATAAAATAAAACAAATCACTCATCAATGTATTTAAAATCCTGCAAAATCCTCACATTTATCATCTAAGGCTAATAGCTCCTCAAGTACATCCTCACTTTCATTGTGAAGAAACTTGTGATATGGATCCCATTCTGTACTTAACCAGTCGATTTCCACTTTGTCATCAGTATCCTGTAGCAAATCATCTTTATTACCATCCGTAGCATTAGAAATTACATGTTTATTGGAGGATTTGGTCATTGTTTCCACTTTTCCATTATTTGATCAGAAAATCACACAGCACATGTAGTGATGCAGCCCGCTTAGCTCCATTTTTTCTGTGCAACTTTTTGCCACTGGTCATCCAGTTATTCCATTGCTCATGCATGTGATCTTTGAATTGTTTATTAAGATTGTAGCATCAGAAATAAACCACCTGGGGTAACAGTAATCTTAACACTATTCGTTTCTAAGCAATTTTTAGTCTTTTCATTTGCATGAGTATGAAACACATCCCACACCTACAAGCTCTCTTGATTTCATAGAGCACCTGGTTGCCTAAACCATGCATTTTTGATTCACAGTTTTCATGAAAATGCCTGGGGAAAATTTATTTTAGGAATATTTTTTCTCTTGAAAATGACCATGGTTTTTAATTGTGTTCCATCTGCGATGCATATTAATACTTATGTAAACTTGGTTTCTTCTGGCCCGTACTTCTGACTTGAGCAGTTTGTATGCCTTTTGTTTCCACAGTTCTGTTGTTTATCAAGTTGAAGTTCTTTGGTTTTTGCACTATCATATCCTTCTATCCGTATTATAATATTTGATGATGGAAAGTTGTATTTTTGCTTCATACAAGTAACAAATTTGTAAAAACTCTTGACTTTATGATCAAGATGTCATAGTAATTTTTGTTCTCTGTCATATATACAGATTTATTCTACCTACTGTTGCTGTAAATTTTTTGCCTTGTTTTGAATGTGAAGCCTTAATTTTATTTCTTGTAAGAACATAACAATTCTGTCTTTGTCCTTGTACCCATTCTGCAAAGTTATTTTGTGAATATGGCCAGCAATATTAATCTTCTCATAAAGCATTTTTTCTTAGGCACTTTTTTTAAATAGTGTCTTCATTCTTTCTCCAATTTCTTTACCATCGTCTCTGTCTGTTATGTCAAAAGCCTTTGCTGCAGTACAGTTGTTGGACATTTTAGCCTGTTTTGTGACTTATAACTTGAAGCTGCTTTGCTTCAGATTTTTGTCTTTATATTGATTTTATGGTTAGGCCCTCACTTTGCAAATTTTGAACTGATTACACTTATAATACAAATTATTTGAGCACATGACACAACCTACAATGTAACTTGTTAGAGGTACATGGGAGTTTGTAATTTAGCATGTGCTTCTATAGGCAGTGCTGCTAGATGCAAGAAAATAAAATTTGTTCCATATGATGATCACTGATCTGAACTAAATTTATAGGCCACTAATAGTTTGTGGGTCATCTTATAGGACAGGTGTATGCTAAAACTATAAAACTATGACAAAAATTTATACCTTATCTGTGGAAAGATATGGTGGCTCCTTTTCAACCAGAGAAATGTATCTTTTCCTTCTGAAGTTGAGAAATATGTATAGCCGTAGTATTTCTATGGTGTATTTGTAATTTCAAGATGAGTATTAGTTTTTGATTGTAATGCATTTTTCAGTGCCTGAATTACAGACATTAGCAAAATAGCAAGGTATATATGTATCTTGTTTTAAGTGCATATGACTGATATAGTAATGTGAGATATTAACTTTCAGTATTCACAATTAAACAAAAAATATTTGCAGCATTTATGTCATAACTTATGTCAGGAATTTAAAATTCTTTATTTTATAAAATTTTGAAGAATAACTAGAATTAATAGGTTATTTTTATTTCTGAATCATTTTGTTAGTACTACAATAAAGGAAAATATAGATTTTTTTTAATATGCATTTTATGACAGTATGTAAATTAATTGCTTCAGAGGAAAGAGAAAATATTTTACTGTTCTGCTCATTTGCTATTAACTCTTTCACAACAGCCCACCAGCGGCCGAGCGGTAAAGACGCTGAACACTGGTAGTTCGGTCTGAGGTTCGAATCCTGCGAACGGGCTGGCTGCATGGGCGTTTTCTTGTTTTCCCCATGTGTAACGTGTATACGAGTCAGTTTCCCTTAGAAAGTCCTCCACGAAGGCATCCCTCCCTTTAGGCAGATAGCCCTCGTGTGCTTTGCCATAATTTAATAACCTAACCTAACCTTTCACAACAAAGTTGCTTGTAATGCCCATTCATTCAGACATTGATGGGTCACCTACATCCATTTTCTACCTGGTGCTTTTCCCTCCATCATGTTAATGCCTGGCTCATTGGTTTTGTGAGTTGTTAAATGATGTGCCAGTCATTCTTTTGAAGCAACTTTCTTCTCCTTTGTTTAGTATCAACATTTAGCTATTGATCTTGCACATTAGTACTTGCAATCCTGTCCTAAAGGGAAGCTGCACAAAAATCCCCAAGAGAGAAGTTATCATTTCCCTTAAATAGGTTATTGTTAATGCTGTAGCATTCTGCTTGGCAGAGGGAAAGGAAATCTATTCAAACAGAAATTTCTATACACGGATGCTTCAGATATTTGAGGAGAACAGATTTTGGCTCCTCTCTGTGAAAGAGTTAAATCACACTGTCATTTCATATGTTTGGGAGAAGTAGACTTTGGCCTCTCTAAATGTAAAAGAGTTAAATCATTCATAATTAATTTTTTCATGCCTTTTTTCTAACATATTTTAGTGTGCCACGCAAGGTGCTTATGAATGTGCTAGAGCAATTTATGCCCATGCTTTGTCCATGTTTCCAAGCAAAAAGAGTATATGGTTAAGAGCTGCATATTTTGAAAAAAATCATGGAACAAGGTAAGTTATTACAAATTATGTAAGTTTCCCAAAATTAAAAAAATTGATTGAATATTTTGAAATTTTTATATCATTGATTTTTATTAAGCTTGAGGGTTCTACTATAATTATAAAAAGTCTAATTTGTAATGCAACTGGATAGTTTGAAGAAGCTAGAGCATTAAAATACAAGTGTTATTTATTTATGTATTTTTATGTGCATATTGTTATTGCTTGTTTTGTAATTATGATTTACCATTTTGGTTTTATTGCTAATAGTAATAATAATAATTGCTAAATATATTATTTTGAATAAAAATATTATAAAAATAGGCAGTAAAATGTTTTGCATAATATTTGCCAAATAAGCAAACAGTTAAATGAAAACAATATATAAACATTATGAAAATACACAGAACCTAAAATAAATAATATTCTAAAGTAGTAAGTGTTTATATTTCTGTTCTTT
The DNA here is from genome assembly GCA_000611955.2 of Stegodyphus mimosarum. NCBI lineage: Eukaryota > Metazoa > Arthropoda > Arachnida > Araneae > Eresidae > Stegodyphus > Stegodyphus mimosarum. The sequence continues at coordinate 28,023 of KK121367.1, read as the reverse complement.
CTTTTTCTAAGCTGCACAGGAAGAGCTTTAATATTATTATTATTAATTTTATGCCTGTTTTCCTCATGTAAGTGTATATATATATATAAAAATTCTATGTATATTTTAAGATAGTTTCCTCTGTTCTTTCTGTATCAAATGTTAATAAATTTATTTTAACTTTTAGAGAATCTCTTGAAGCAGTGTTGCAACGAGCTGTCGCACATTGTCCTAAAGCTGAAGTATTATGGCTGATGGGTGCAAAATCAAAGTGGCTTGCTGTAAGTAATTATAGCCTTACATATTTGTTATTTTAAATGCGTAAACTATTATGTCTGCCATCATGTAGCATATACAAATTATTCCTTTAAATTTAGATTTTTTTTAATGATAGAAAGGAGCTGTAATTATTTTGATGTCAAAACAGTAATTAATTTTTTAAAACATTTTAAAATAGCATACAACAAAATATCATAATTTGTTTCATTTATAAATATCATATTTCTAATCATCATTGAGTTTTTAGCTGACTCTCAATTCACTTTAACCCTCTGATTGCTCAACTTTTTTAAATGAAAATTGCATATTTTTTAATACATATTTCGAATGAACGTATATTTGAGAGTTAAAATATGTAGCACATTTTTGTAACCAAGATTTTTTTAATATAGATTTCATGCTTAAGAACAGGCTTTCATAAAAATCCATTTTAAATGTAATCGTATAAAAATAAAAATTCTGGAAATAAATCTTGATTAAATTATGATTTATTATATAGAATAAAAATGTAAAGTATGTATACTAATGGAAATATTCAATATTTACATAAATTACAGTAGAAATTTAATTTTGTGTGGTAAATTTCAAAAAAAGTTTCCAGGCTAAATCCTATTTCATATTCTTTGCAATAAATTCATGTTTCGTTGTGGATTTTTTTTGCCAGTTGTAGTTTTTTTCTTCTTGTTTTAAGAGATAAGTGGCTTGCAAAACGACTAGCGGTCAATCTCAAAGAGTAAAGAGTAGAACTAGGTCTCCCAGGTGTATCATGCATACCTCCATTTGAATACTTTTCTCTGTCATTTGAATAAATTAACCAGAGAAGCTTTAATTTTTGCGGTGGATTCTCCTTTTTATAAAACTGGTGGAATATTTTTCATGTCTGTGTTGCACCACTGCCAAACATTTTGGTGGTTATTGAATCATTTTCAGATTCATCACTATCCGGAGATGAGTCTGAGAAATAATGATCTGCTTCATTATTGCTATCTTCAAAATAATTAAAAGTCTTTTTCAGTATCAGAAATATCATTAGGAACATACATCCTATCACTTGCTGAACATTTCTTGCAAACCATATGCTGAATAAAGAAATGAAAAGAATAACAACAGAACATAAAGTTAAAATATTGTAAAAAATGCATTAAGGATGATTAAATGGAGAAAAGCAGGATGTACTTTTTTAATTCTTTGGTGGTTGTGAGATCTTCCCAAATGCGCATGATATCTGTCAGCCATAAATTTGTAATGCAAACTCTGTATTTGCCCTCTGTGGTGCATAACTGGAATGCAAGCTGAGCTCACTTACTTACTGTGTATGAGATAAATTGATATCATATGTTTATTCGAACTTTTTATTGGTATGTAAATTATGATTGATTGATTGTAAAAATGGAAGAAATTTAAAAAGCTCCAAGAATGTTTTGTTTTAAAATGTAGTAAAGGAATTCACGGTTTAATTAAAATATTAATTGTATTTTGAAGGATCATTTATTAACCTACTCCAGCAAGATCAGTTAACTTTTTTTGTGCGTGTATGTGTGTGTGTTGAAAAACAAAAATTTTGCAAGTGCTTTACAGTTTTCTTTCTGTGATGTTCCTGCTGCTCGTAGTATATTATCGTTGGCTTTCCAAGCTAATCCTAACAGTGAAGAAATTTGGCTTGCTGCTGTCAAGCTTGAAAGTGAAAATAATGAATATGAAAGAGCTCGTCGACTGCTTGCTAAAGCTAGAGCAAGTGCTCCAACTGCACGTGTAAGTATTTTTTGTTTTAATTAATATTTCTGCTTTAATTGCTGTAGCTCCTGAAATATTATTTTTGAGAAAGACAAAATATGTGTTTATATTAGATATTATTTTCCCCACTTCTGCTCAATTTTTTCCCTTCTATTTTATACAAATAAAATACCTGAGCATATTCTGTGTAGATTTCTTTTCATTGTTAAACACTAAGGAAAATTATATACCTAATTTCTTTAATGATTTTTATTTTTTGCGTTTCACCCTCGCCCAATTCTTTGTATTTTTGTCTTGTATTAGAAATTATTATGGATGAATAATGAACTAATTATGATTATAAATTAAGTGTAACCACAACCGTGCTTTTTAATATTAGATGTATTTATTTTATTTTTGGTGTTACAAAATTAATGACAGTGAAAACAAGTTGTCAGTAATGTTTCTGAGTGTTGCTCTGAGCCCACCAGCAGCTGAGCGCTGAAGTCACTGAACATTGGTAGTTTGGTCCGAGTTCAAATCCTGCAGATGGGCTGACTGCATGCGTGTTTTTTTGCCCATATATGACGTGTATATGAGTCCGATTCCCTCAGAAAGTCATCCACAAAGGCATTTCTCCCCTCTGGCAGATAGCCCTGGAGGTTTTGCCATAATCACATAAACAAACCTGAGTGTTGCTGTCTTTTTATCAAAAGATAATTTAGAAATTTCTTTTGATTTAAAATATTAACATATCATAAAAAGATATTTAATTTTGTAGCTATATCGAAAAAGTTCATTTTTTGATTGTTTTCATTTTTGATTCTCCTATTCTGCACATATGGTTATGATAAACTGTATTTTTTAGAAATAAATTTTATGCACATAAATTCAGTTTAAAGCTCTCTTTTCAAACTTCAGCTCTCTCCGAGGAAGTATTGTAATCACGAAAAATTCCAGGTACCATACTTCAACAAAAATATCCATTTTGACTGCTATCGAATGCAATTTAACGTTTTCCCATGACATCTGTATGTAAGGACAGAATAAAGGACTCTTTATTTCCCCAAAAGAATAATAAAACTGATTTAAAATGGAGTCAAAAGAGAATGGTGTCTGCATGTACGTACGTATGTTCGTATGTATGTATGTATTTACCTCACGTAACTCAAAAACGAGTAGCCTCAGAACTTCAAAATTTTGTATATGGAAATGCTATAACCTATAAATGTACACCTCCCTGTTTGGTTGCAATTGGCTGTACCAAAAGTATATAAATATATATATACTCACTTGGCTCAGTGAGCTCAGTTTTTTATTCTTATTTGTTGGTAAATCATGCATTTTTTGCTTTAAAAATGATTTAGTTACGTTGTTCTTACCATAGCAGCTGTATTTTTTGCATTTGGAAATTAGCAGAATAGTGGATTTGTAGCCAATCTAGAGAAACTAAGCTTCGTAACAACAAAGATAATGACTTCTTTTATTATTGCGAATTAAATCAGGCTTAATCTAATCTGGAATTTATTTGAGGAAATAAGTCTTGAAGATTTGCTTCATGATTTTTAATATAGATAGTTTGAGTTTTTATGTATTTTTTCCTTGTCACGAATTAATTGAATGAGAAATACTGAATCATCTGTGAAAAACCTTTTTTTTGTTTGTTTGTTTAATTTTTTATACATCATTTTAGATTTATTGTAGTATTTGAATAGAACATGTGACAATGACTAGATAATTCTTCAGATGTTATAATTTTTTTTACATTCTGAGTTATAAAATGAATGAGATGTAATGCTGTTAAGTGAACCTAGTGCTAGAGTGTCTCTATGGTAAACAGATAGAGTGAATTTTAAAGAGTGCATTTGTTCTATTGTGGCTTATGTGCTGTCAACAAAGTAATTTAATTCAATTCAATAAGTTTAAATGAAAGGCAATAAAAAACACATATAATTTAATATTCTGTAAAAGGAAGTCATGTGGTGTACACATTGATTTTTTTTTATTTAAAATTATTTACATATTGTATCATTACATATTTACATATTATATATTTACATATTGATATCACAAAGTCCGTAATCCGAACTCGTCGGGCCCTCGGCGATTCTGGATTAGGGATTTTTCCAGATTATAGATCATCAATTTAAATCTGGTAAGCTGGCATGCAGAAATTATGCAGTTAAAATATGAAACAGTAATTTATGAAATAAAGAGCAATTATGATCTAAAGGGTATCAAATTTTACAAACAAAAAAAAAAAAAACTTAATATTTATTTGTTTTCTTTATTAAACATTTCTTTCAATGTAAGTTGTTTAAGTTGCTTCGTTTTTTATGCTAATACTTTCTCTTTAATTCTATAAACAGACATAATTTCTTGTTCAGTTATAAAGTTCCACTGTTCAAGTCCTGTAATTGCTGTGTCGAGAATACCAACTAACTTGTCAATCGAAATGTTTTCATTTTCAATAACCTCTCTGTCATTTTCTTCACTATCGGAAGTGATATTTTCTGGATCTAGAACCATACTACAGATTTCGCCATCTGTTAATTAATTGACGATTGGGGCATTGTCGTTGCAATGAAAAACTTCTGTTATATCATCTTCATTTATTACCGCTTCTCCACATTTCTTTATATAATCCAATAACTGGAATATTTCACCTTTAGTTTGCGATGTCCGAAAACCTTCAAATTTGTGGTTATCATCTTCATCGTCCTCACCATGAAATATGGTAGCTGGCCATAAATTATGCCAAGCATTTTTTAACGTATCTGGAGACACATCTTTCCATGATCTTGCAATGCTCCACACAGATTTTATGTTAAACTATTTAAAAAATTCTTGAATTCTTGAATAGTCTTGCCATTGTTCAAGAAATTTAACATAGATTTTGAAACTGCTACTTTATATTTGCATTTCAGCATGTGCACTATTCCCATATCCATAGGCTGAATGATAGACGTACAGTTTGGAGGGAAGAATAATATGGAAACATTATCTTTTACTAAAACTTTAAGTGCAGTATACGCCGAACAGTTGTCAACAGTCAGGACTATTTTTGAGTTATCAGGTAAACCAACCGAATTCAAATGTCACCAAACCTTGGGTATAAATAGCCCCGGGTCGCTGAGCCTCAGGCCTTTGACCCCGTTCTTTATAAAACTATTCTGAAGGTCTTTCTGGCTTTGTTATGATCACGACTGAGATTTTGTTTAATTCCGTTAATTTTATAGGACTTTTTTTTATTGCTGTTGAAAGCTTTCCTGCACTTTTATTGCTGTGTAAAGCTTAAAAGCACACTGTACCACAAAAGAATCAACAACGAAATGTCAGGAGCAATCAAACGATAAGAAACCTCTTAGGACAAGCTGTCTGCAGTAAACTGATACAATGCATTTGGAGAAACTGCACCTGCTACTGCATACCTTAGGGGAAGGGAAGAAAACAACATTGCAATCTCGGCCGTTTTCGAAAATCTCCACATGTTTTATTATGGAAGGAAAAAATGCGCATGCGTAAGGCATACAAAAAAAAAAAAAAAAGTTTGTGGCTTTGAGGTCCAGATCATAGATCAATCCGGATTATGGACGTTCGGATTACGGACTTTGTACTGTAATTGAAAAAACATAACTAAAACTAACATATGGTAGTTAATAACAGAACGGAAACTTGCCTATTTTTATAACAATAATTAAATGTTATCGTTTCTGTCTGCACTTTTGTATATTCAATCAACATACAAATTTGGAATTAAAAGTACTGCAGTCTTATCAAACTGCTATATTTGGAAATATTAATAAAATGTCATATAATAAAAAATTACATCTTTATACAGGTCATAATGAAATCTGTACGATTAGAATGGGCATTGGGAGATTTGAAAAAAGCAAATATTCTGCTTGATGAAGGTTTGAAGCAGTATCCAGATTTTGCTAAACTGTGGATGATGAGAGGTCAGATTCTGGAACAAGAAGGGCGTGTCAATGAAGCCAGAGATGTGTATAATCAAGGAGTAAGTTAATTGATATTCTTTGTTTGTTCATATATTTAATATTTGACATAGAGAAAAAGAAAAGTAATTCATTTATTTTTCATGTGTTATTTGTCCATGAGTTATTTGTTTTATGTGATTTTGCTAAAAGTTATTTCATATTTTACAGATAAAAAGGTGTCCAAATTCTATTCCTTTATGGTTGCTGTTGTCTCAGTTAGAGGAAAGAACTGGAGCATTAATTAAAGCACGTTCAGTCCTTGAGAAAGCTCGTTTAAAAAATCCAAAGAATCCTCAGCTGTTGTTAGAATCAATACGAGTTGAACTACGTGGTGGATTAAAAGATATTGCTCTAAATTTAATGGCTAAAGGTTAGATGATAAAGCTGTCTCATTTTCTATTAATTTCAAATAGTTTGACATTTTTTACTGTGGGGCTTTATTATTTTCAAATGTCTGAGTTTTAATAAGATCATCTGATATTTATTTGCTGAGTATGCATAATAAGATTGTGTGTAATGAAAATTAAATTTGCATTGCATGTGTTATTGATCTTTTTCTTCTTCTTTTTTTAAATTCAAGCTATGCAAGAATGTCCAAACAGTGGCATATTATGGGCTGAGGCCATATTTCTTGAAGCAAGGCCTCAACGAAAGACTAAAAGTGTTGATGCACTGAAAAGATGTGAACATGATCCTCATGTTTTGTTAGCTGTATCAAAGTAAGTTTTTTTTTTTTTTAAAAAAAACTTTTTATATTGCATTGTATTCTTTAACAGTAAAACACCATAAGTTTATATTTGTCTTCTTTGACCTTTAACACTCTATTTGAGTGTCATCAGTTGTATAATATTCTTCACATAATGTACAGTATGACATCCTTTTATTTTTAGTTATTTATTTATTTTTTTTAATCCTTTTATTACAAATTCACTTTAAATGAGTAAAGAAATTAGGACCTCTTGATCTGCTGATGAGTGTTATGCACTGTTTAATTCCTGATTATGAATGATTTGCTTAGACTATTTATTCTCAGTTTCTACTGAAATTGAGGCCCTGGTGCATTTACTGTATAATTAATAGATAGCACACAATATTTTTAATTTAAATATATATATTCATTGAAAAGGCTATGTGCTTGAGGAAATATTTTAATTTTGCTATATACAGTAGAACCTTGGATCATGAACAAATTATCTGAATCACGAATGATGTCTTAAATTAAGAACACTCAAAATGACAACATATGATTATCAAAGGTGTTTTGAGGAACCCTTGCAATATAATTAATACTGAAAGACTTCTAGAAACACTATTTTAATAATATATTAAATTGTTTAACTCTTATTACCAAAGCTTAGTTATAAGTAAATTGCAGGATTCTGAATTCATCTTGGAGGAAATTATAGTCAGATTGGATTGCGGGCAAAGACTTTGAGTATTTTGATGCACTTAGGATAATTTTTGTTATGTGTGATACTATGTCTGTAAATAAAACTGTGGGCTAGAGAGTCAATAATGAAGACATGAAGAAAATATTTAAAGTGATGATAAAAATCAGTTCAACAAAGCATAATTTTCATGTATTGGTATCACCTTGATAGAATAGTAGCAAGCTACAGCAAAAGCATTTTCAGTAACAATACCATGTATGGCTTAAGAAATACTATAATGCATTCATTATGGTAGTGGCATGCCTTTGTCCTAACCCCTGTGCTAAGAGTTCTCCTCTAGGACTAGAGTTAAAACAAAATGCACACTCCTTTATTTATGTTTTTTTAAATTTTACTTTAATTGTGTACCCTTACATGTTTATCTCTTCCTACAACAATAATAAATAATAATCCTTAATGTGATTTAAAAATGAAAAAAAAAATGAAACAAAAATTGCAAATCTTAGATAAGTTTAGAATTTATCTAACTTCTGATAGTTTTTAAAACAAGGCATTACACATAATGCAGGCTGTGATGTACATGTTTTGAACCGTTTTGTTTGTTTCTTATCGAATTTGGTGGGAATTGCAGACAACACACTTCCATGTTGGTGTAGTTTTAGTTGATGTTGCAGGTGTTGTGTCCATGTAATGTTGGCTTTCCATTCGTGACATATCAAAAGATTTATGGTAGATAAAATAATTTTTAAGAACTGGTGTATTCTTACTTTCACTAGAAATTATTAGCAAACTGATTCTTTCTTACCAAAACCAGATTTGAGGTTGCTTTCCACTCACTTTGATATATAAAATATAGGAGTGGAAAACTGCAGTATCTAAATCTTCCAGTAAACTTTTCAGTACCATTTTAGGGATTTCCACAATGGTGAGTAATAGGAAAGAAGATGTTCAATTCTATCAGTGCCACACATGTGTTTATTGCAATCTAGAATGCAATTAGATATGGATTCCTCTCTTTGAGTCTTTTCATCAAGGTCATCATTTAACCCGAATGCTCAGTTGTCCATTTCATCATGACTTCATTTTAGTTTTGTCTTCACAACTACTTTGTGGAGATATTTCCTGTTTAACCACAAAGTTCTGCATAATTTTGTCTTGTTTTCAAGGAGCATGTTTACCAGAGGAATATTTGTGCAATAATTGTCTGTATAAATTATGTATGTTTTGTTTAGATGCTTTTTCATCAAGAGGATTATACTTTCTGTGTGACCTAATCCAGGCATAGGATGCATCGTACCACAGTATACTAGTATATTCTGTACATAATTGCTTGGCTTACAGAACATGTAAAGTTTTATGCCATGCTTGTGTCATTTGCATGGGATATATTGATAAAAACAATATGCCCTCACCACAAAACTATTGACTCATCTATTGAAAGTTCCTTACATGGTGTATAGTTTTTTTGAGTTATCCAGAGCAATATTGCAAATCTTTTGCAACCTGTTCCTGTTAATGACTTCATTAATACTAAAGTACCAAAACTTAAGTAAGAATTTGAATTGGGCTCTTGCTATTGTGTTTCTAAAAGTCGGTGTTGCTAATACTCAGTCACTTGATGAGTAAAACATTCAGGATGAGATTTCTTTATAAGTCTATCCTAATAAGGGATTTTTATCAGAGTTTTAATCCTGATACAGAGCTAATACTTAAAATGTTCATCAGGTTATTCTAGTTTTTTTTTTTCCTTCACCTTTGTGTGAAGTTCTTATCATTAAATATATAGTTGTAAAATCAGCAACATCATTATACCACAGAGAATTGAAATTTTCATTTCATCGATTGTTATTTGGAAGAGTTTCATGATATAAAAGAATTTGTTTACAGAGAAATTTGCTCAAGCAATAAGTGCAAGACACTGGATTTATAAATGGCAATTGAAATATTTTTTCTTCGGGTATTTTATGATGATATTTTTAGACTTTCTTTTTTTGCTCTACAAATAAAATAATGCAATAGAATCCAATTACAGGATACTTAACATTAAAATGTCAAAGATGAATTCTGAAGATGTCCTCTCACCTGTAAGAGACATCTGTGTCTATAAATGTATAAAAAAAATGCATTTGGCTTTTCTTGTGTAGAGGAAACAATACCATCAACCTCAGCTGCCAAAGCATGAAATGATTTGCACTTTGGCAGCTGAGGCTGATGGTTCAGTAAAAACCACCGAAACTGGTCCTGTAAAAATTTGAAAATATAACGCTGATGTTTGTTTTTATATGTTTGCTTGAAACATCTATTTAATCTAGACATCTATTTGCTGATAATGGTGCTAAAGAAAATCATATGTGTATCTTTCTAATTTGTATGTGTGTATCTTATCCCCGAAATTTTATCTCCATAATATCAATTAATAATACTGATCTACAGAAGCCTAAGGATACAGCTTTTGCATATCATCGGTAAAAGCAATTTTAAGAAAACGAAAATTGATTTAAAATCTCAAAATTATCTGTCTGTAATTTTGAGCCTATCCCTTAGAGTGAATGTAATGATATTCCATTTTCAAATGGTTTTTATGAAGAAGCATGAACAAAATTTCTTGCTAGATATGATAAAAAGAAACGATCATTAATAAAAACATTTCCGGATCAAAAATGCATTTTACAAGTAGATAATGTTAATTTACAGCAGTTATCTGATCTTTTGAATGAAATTATTAGAGGCTTTTAAGGCTTCTGATGAAAAAGTGATGTCTAAAAATCCATGTATAATTTTAATGCCGCTTCAGAAGGTAGATCTAAATTATGGCTATAGGAAAACAGCCAAACAAGATTTTCCTAAATTGAAATAAAAGTTTCGATTTAAAAAAAAAATTTTTTTTAATTCTTGATTTAAGATGGTCTTCATTTGAAATTGTTATAAAAAAAGAATTGAAAATGAAAGTTAATTGTAAAAGTAGTAATGTTAGTTCCAGAATGTCAAGAATCTTAAATTTAGTAGCACTGGTTGCCCTAAATGTACTGGAATTCATGCTTTGAACAAATGTGTAAAATTTAAGGAGAGGGATGTTAACACCAGGAAGAACTTTGTAAGAAAACAGGTTCTGTTTTTCATGTTTAAGCCTGCATCACACCAGAATACTGTAATTCTGAATTAAAGTGTAATCTGTGTAATTTAAAAACATGTAATAGCTTGTTACATGAAGATTCTAAAGCTAAATAATGTATTGCTTTCAAATGCATCAGCTAAAAATTAACAAGATGACATATAAAACATAAATAACTAATAAGAGTTTTGACTATACAGAAACACATAGTATTGAAAATAACATAATCTAATTAAAAAGTGATTTATTAAATATCCATTGATCAACTAATAACAATGACCATGCTCATGTGGAAATGGAGAAGTAAATGAATGGTTACCAGTGCAAGGCAGTAAAAAGTAAATTAATAACTTCCTATAGCATTAGAGTGAACACATCTGTGAATTCTTAATCTGTAGACTATGGTTGATTTCTTGTTTTGTTGAAGTAGGTGTAGTGCTGTTATAATTTATATACAAAATATGATGATTTCTTGAAAATAAACATTCATGGTTTCAACTGATTTTAGTGTCTTGTGGTAGTTGTCTTCTACCAGTCTGTGTGCCATTTTGTCCTTTTTAGGGCTGTTGCCATAATTTAAATAAATGTATTAAAATAGAAGTATAATATGTGGTTTTATTGATAAAATTTTGAATTAATTCCAAAGACAAATAACGAATATAATTCTAATGAAACAGAGTTTAATTTTTTTATCTTGTAATTAATATTCTGAAATACTGTAAGTGAATCATATTTTAAAATATAATAAATAATATCAAAAAGTAACAGTTTGGCTTACAAATATGTGACACAAAGTTCTGGTCAAAGAATAGGCACTTGTTTTATAGGTGTCATTTTAGTCTTTTAGAGCAGTAGATGGATGCTTCATAAGTCCACCTCATTAGACAGCACAGTCAGTCAGTTGCAAGTATTCTCAAGTATATTAATTTGATTTAATGTCTCTTTGAACTTAACCAATGTCTGTAAGGTGTTGAGAAATAACCAAATGCCAGTCACTTTTAACCAGTTATAGTTTTTGATAAAATATTTTAATCAGTATAATGCAAGGAGATAGACTTCCTAAATTTCTAAAGCATGCATGCACGCACGCAAAAAGAGAGGGAAGGAGTTTCTAAAACCTAAGTCTGGAATTTTGTTCAGTTCTGGAATTTTTTAAACTTCAAAAATACTTAATAACTAACAAAAATATTCATATTTTTTAAGTCAGAAAATCTTAAATTTGTCTTTCTATTAATAACTACTTTTCTTAAAATGTTTCAGCCTTTGTAAAATAAATTATCCATGTTATTGTTTCTCAGATTATAATCTAATTGTTTCAGTTGTAAACAGAATTTAGAACTTCAATTAAAAAACTGCTAAAATTTCTCTACCCCTATCCTCCAGCAGAATTTTGTCCACTTCTTAGAGTAGAGACATTGGCAAGCACCTTAGGAATGTCTTTCTTCCACTCAGACAGTATACATACACTAAAATTATCAGCTTAGGAATAGCATTGTCAATTCCAGTGATGTCAGAAAGGAATTGTTTTGATGCCCCTTGAATATTGATTTCTGATATTTCACCCACTGTACAAATGAAAACATTAGTATAAATAATTTAAGAATATTATGAGTCATTTAAAGTGTTATATCATAGCTATTAAATCAAGCCTGTATGATAATTTACAGCACACTGACAAAGGAGAGAATTAATGATTAAAAATTAGTCACTAATTGCTTTCCATAAAAATGCTTTTGTTATAATAAATTGGTAATTGCGTATCTTTTAGCACACAGAATAGTTTAATACACAAAGCACTTTAGTTTGATTGTGAAATGAGACAATTTAGGGGTCATCTTAATACATGTTTAATATTTCTATTATTTTAGGGAGAGCTATGTTAGAAAATAATAATGTAATTGTCAGTATCTTGTTTATATTATGTTGTTACAATGTGAGGATTTCTGTTATGACAGATGGTATAGAAATTTGCATGTAAAACTTGAAAGGAATGATGCATGAACATACTGCTTATCACAGACACTTAAGATTTTAAATTTCTTGAAACTGCAAAAAATTAAATAATCTAATTATGATAAAAGAATTATTATTTTTCATATTTTCATAATTGCTGTAAACCAAATTTTAAGTATTAAAATTATTTGCAGGTTATTTTGGACTGAAAGAAAAACCATAAAAGCAAGGGACTGGTTCAATAAAACTGTAAAAATAGATCCTGATCTAGGAGATGCTTGGGCATATTATTACAAATTTGAATTGATTCATGGAACTGAGGTATGTATGTTTATAAAACATATGTGGATTATTCAGAAACCGAATTGCCTTAGCTAATTGAATATCGTACTAACATTGAAACGTGCATGCGTACCAACTCCCGGTATGCCTTGCACTCGAGCGATGCCATTTGCATTGGTATTGTTGCAGTGCGGCTGTGTACAGTGTCAGTTTAAAATCTTTAAAACAATTGATCAGCCTGCCGACTGTACACAGTCAGTGATTTGGTTTTAACAGCAGGGAATGTTTCATCAGCGGAAATTCATCGACAAATAAGCGATGTGTACGGCCCCCAATGCGATGAGTGACAGGTCAGCTGCCAGTGATCACAGAAAATTTGGCCAATGCTGTAGATGAAAAGATTCTTGAAAACTGGCAATTCATTATTTCAACTTTAGCACTGGAATTTCTGAATGTGGGTAGGACAACTTTCCACAAAATAGTCTCTGAATTTGCGATTCCACGTGCATATTGGGTTCCCAGGCAGCTTACTGAGGAACACAAAATGAAAAGAATGGCTTGTACTCTTAATATTTTTGACAGATATCATAAGGAAGATTTTTGATCAATTTTTAGAGAGGATTGTCACAGGGGACGAGATATGGGTTTCTCATAATCCCAGAGTCTAAATATCAGTTAATGGAATGGTGTCATATGGCATCACCAGTCAAAGTAAAGGCCAAGCAGACAATCTCAACACGCAAGGTTATGGCAACCATGTTTTGTGATAGATATGGAGTCTTTGTTAGTGGAGTTTATGCAGCAAGGGACAACAATAATTATAGCCACTTATTGCACCACCCTGACTAAACTTAGACGTTTGATACAGAATAAGCGACATGGCCTTCTGACGCCTGGAGTTTTGTTGCTGCATGACAATACCCGACCCCATTCTGACATTCACCCTAAAATCTGATCCCATCTGAAAGATGAGAACAGATTGACCTCCCACCATACAGTCCAAACTTGGTGCCGAGTGATTTTCATTTGTTCCACTAGCTAAAGCAATTTCACATCAGCAAGCGTTTCACCACAGATGACGAGGTGAAAGAAGTAGTTCAAAACTGGTTATCCTCATAGCCAGCAGATATCTATGACTTAGGCATACAAAAGCTTGTAGAATGTTGTGACAAATGTTTAAACAAATATGGAAATTAGGTAGGAAAATAGAGAAACATATAAGGAATTAAATAAAAAACATTTTTTGGAAAAATCTCTGATGATTTATGTTTCATAAGAAATTGGACCTTACTTTCTGAATAACCTACATTATTGCTTTGAAAATATGTGCATATTGCTATAAATACCTGAAGTCTACTGTAATATGGACTTCCTTGTAGAAATGCAAACTATCCAACTTCACATTCTTTTTTGCAACATTTAGAAGTCGCTAATGCCATCAATAAATTGCAGAATGAAAATTTAATATTGACTGTTTTTTGAAAAATGCCTGCTTAAATTATGTAAATGAAATCCTCTTGAAATATCACAGTAGCGGAAGATACAAGTAAATATTACTCTTTTTTTAATTCTTTGTTGTTTATATGAAGAAATTTCCTTTTTTGGAAACATGCATTTTATTTATTTTTTGAACTTATTTGCTCCTAGTACGGAAAGAGAAACAAGCTTTCCACAAGCACATGATATTAGAGCATTGAATTCTACTGTAATAAAAAAATATGCACTGCGAAGCCTAACGTACAGAATAAATTTGTATAAAATTTGCCTTTTATTGAAATATTTGGATTCTATATATACTGTTTATATATGATTTCTTTATATGTTAATAAAAAGATGTGATCTATGAAGTTAAAAATTAATTACCAGATAAAATGTAGTATTATTAGTAATTATTATCTTCAATATTAAATTATTTCCTGTACATTAATAAAACAGAAAACTTAAAATTTCCAAATATTAATGCATATTATGTGTCATAGCACTTAAATTAAATTTGTGAAAACTAAAGGTCTTTTTGTGTGTGTGATATATAAACACAGTTTAATGTATATGTTACTATAAAGGCCTGAAGTCTGGTAAATCCTAGGTGGCGTTGTAAAAGTCTATGATTCCATTTCGGGCTTTTACCAAGCCTTTGCGCTAAATCCTAGCAGTTACCAATGCCTTTTGATAAAAGACTGAAATCATGGATTACTTATAATAGGATTTTCCATTCGCAGGTATATTTTATACAGTGAGTCCCCAAAAGATTAAAACATGCTTTAATTTTTTAATTGATAATGTAGTTGTAAAAGTGATCAAAATAAGGTATGATTTAAAGTTATGTTGGTGGAACTGTCTTATAATTATTTTTCAAATAGTTACAAGAAATAAAAATAAAAAAATGAGATATTTATGACACTTTTCACAAATAAGATCCCATGTGAAAAAGCTGAACTCATGCACAATAATTTTCAAAAATAATTTTGGTAATAGGTAAAAAAATTAAATTGATAGTTCAGAAAATAAATAAATAAAAATTATGAAATTTAAGGAATAAGAAAAATGTTGTACACCTTTCTTTAATACTTCTGACTACTTGTTACAATAAGGTTGTCTGTTACGCATTTTAAATTATAAGGAGTCCTTGTCCCCTAACTAAAGAAAGTCTTTTTACTACTTCACGTACATTTACTCCTTCTATACTAACTTTTTCTATGTTTAAAAAATTTAGGTTGCAAAAGGTAAACTGGTTTCTTATATACTGCGATTTTAATTTACCAAGAACATAAAACTCATCATCTTTAATGTCTGTGATACCAGCTAATACTGACTTTGGATCCATTTTCAATCTCTCAATATCAGGTACTTTTATTTTAACATTTTTTCCGACAGTAGGTTTTGGAAAGTTTTAGTAGACGCAGTCTTCATCTTCTTTGCCTGATTCTCAAGTCCTTCCTTAGCTGTCTCTCGAAACGCTTTCATAATTTGAACTTTGTTGATAATTGCACCCATTGTGCCAGAGCATACCGTATATACTTGCATAATAGTCACACGTTTTTTCCCAATTTTTCATTAAGTGTAGGTGCAACTATCAGGCAGAAAAACTGCTGCTCAATATTGTATACTTTTGACGATTTTTTCTGCTTCAGAATGGGGGTGCAACTATTACGCAAGTAAACACAGTATATCTGGTTTTTTTTTTTTTTTTTTTTTTTTTTTTTTTTTTTATTTTTTTTTTTTTTTTTTTTTACAATTTGATTTTTTTTTACATGTATTGTTATTATCTTGTTATTCTAAATCAACTGTTGATTCAAGATCAGTGCCTTCATTTTCTGTATTAACCATGCATTCATTATTAATATTATAATTTTTTCTAAATCCTCTTCAATGACCATGCTAGTAATCACATTACGTGGCACAACTGAGTTAGCAAGCCCCAGCTTCATAGGACAACCAAACATAGCTTCATAAAGTGAACATTTGATTCCCTAGTGATATGCTTTGTTTTTCAATGCTTGAACAAATTTTAATCATTCTGACCACTTTCCTGTCTTATTTTTTCCATTCATGTTGCCAACATGTTCTCAACATCCTGATTTTCCCATTCGACAGAACCTTGCAATTGATTGCAAACTACTTTTATATCACTCCACATTTCACATAACTGTTTATGATTTGATTGTAAAACTCCCCACCATTGCTGGAATGAAGAATGTTCGGGGCTCCGAAAGTTTTGAAAAATATCCAGAAGGTGATATGCTACTTCATCAACTCTTTCACTATGTAAACTTCAGAGTAGGACTTCTTTTGTGAGATGATCTTGATGCACTGAAATGAATTTCATATCCTGATCAGGATTGGACGGCATCTATTATATCGACTTGGCATCGAGAATTCATTTTGCTATGTGCAATTGGTTTGATTACAATCCCCTTTTTCACAGTTTTTGTTTTTTTTCTGGCATAGTACACAGTCTCAAATACATGATGACAGATTCTACTGTTACATTCTTGTACTTACGATTCAGTTCTTTTAATCATACGGGTTCTTACACCATGGCCCACACCAATATAAGCGTTGTGTATGACGCTGAAGACTTTATCAATTGTAACATAATACAGGATATCTGCTTTTTGTGCAAACAGTGGTGCTATAAGTTTGTCTTCTCCTTGAATATTTAGAATATCATAGCGATTGAACCTTCTGTAATTAACTGTTTGTTTTTCCTTCACACATTTTGCTTCTTTCACTTCATTTATTAAAGAAGTGAAATATTGAAATATTTGTTAAATAAAAGCTGTTATCCTGCTTATTTTTTACAAATTCAGACAAGATTTTGTAAATTTTTTTCCGCATAACATTACTTCATTTCCTTCCTGTAAAATAAAAAACGCAAAATTTGCTAGCATGGAAACAAACTGTTTCTACTTTAGATCATAGCTACTCACACTTGTTTGAATTCATTGGAACCTAAGCTGCAAATGGCACGACTAAGGAGGGGCAGGAACAGAAAAGTGTCGCCACAGAATTTGCAGGCGCAGGCTTACTCAAGGCCTATTTAAATCCCTCATTTCGGGCTTTTACCGGAAGGTGTTGGTAACTCCTAGGATTTACCACAAAGGCTTGGTAAAAGTCCGAAATGGAATCATATTAAAGCAAACTTCAGACTTTTACCAAACCACTTTGATAAAGCTAGGTTTTACCGGACTTCGGGGTTTTGCAATAACATACGTATCAACCTGCATATTTTATATTCATAGGGTTAAACAGTTAATAATATTCCTAACATCAATATTGACATTCAAAACATTACATTCAATTAAGCCTTATATTTTTCTATTAATCATTAAAATTTTAAGAAAACATTCTATTATAACCTATGGAATATAATAGAGCTACCAAGGGCACTTCCCTTCCGTATCCAAAGTTTAATTTCTGAAATTAGAAGTGCTAAAGCCTTACGGGAGGCTGCTGGGAAAGAACAAAATTAAATAAATAAAATAACTTATAAAGTTATTAAAATTAAAATTCAGTAAATAAAAATTTAATAAATTTAACTAAATTACTGATAATAGTTGAATAATAATCTCTTCTTATTTAGGCCTCTGACTGGAATTACAGATTCATTCAAACTAAGAAATAGTAGAGTAGGGCTCTTGCTGAATTTAAGCCCTGAACATACAGTATAATGTACGATTTCAAGGTATTATAGAAACATAGATCATTCTTATTCCAGCACACCAATGAAAAAAGTGAAACAGTTAAAGCATCACTAATGAGAGTAGAGAAAATGTTGAAAACAGTATGAGTGTAAGGAGGAAAATTTTAATGGAGATATGCAAGTTCAAAAACAAAGAATTAAGAATTCAACTCTTTCTGATCATAATCCCCAAGCAGAATATGACAGGGGAAAATATTTGTTGATTTGGGTGTTGCTCTATAAATTGAGAACAAATGTAAGGTTCTGTACAAGTAATCATTTTTGTCTCTCGTGTTTTATTACATTGTTCTTTGAAAAGGCTGTAGATGCTCTTTTCTGTGGGAAATCACTAACATTGAATATATGTGAGCTGTTTGTCTGTCTTAGTATTTCATTATATTGAGTGCATTTTAGGAATATAAAGAACAGTCCCAATTCCCTGTTTTATTGTAGATTGTGAGTAACTGAAATCACTAATATTAAATCATCGGATACTATAACACAACCAAGGTGACCACTTCTAATATTTTTGAAGCAAAATATCTACCCACTCTCAAACTTCCTGTCATAAATATATTTGACTTCTTTTAAAATAATGTTTTTCACATGTAGGTGGGTGCCAGGCATGAAAGTGCAAGTTGCCAAAAAAACCTGAACAACATAATTACACAAAAACTAAATGCGCACGCACGAGCTAAAAAAACACATTTTAATAAAATATCAACCTTTTAATATAAAAAGTATTAAGCATATGCATATAATTAAACTAAAATAATACTTGTACTTACTATTTTGCTATTAATTTTATTTTCCATTGTAAAAAAAAAAAAGTAAATCACCAAGAGATTGTAATGAATTAACCTTCTTTAAGATGCTCTTTATGTAACTTAATATAACAGTTGATACATGAACGCTGTACACAACATTACAACACACTAATATGCATATTTATGTTATATATTACTGCCTATTTTCAGGCAATGACAAGTTTTAGAGATAATATATATATATATATATTACACCCCCCCCACACACACACACACATTTGCCGGGCGCGATTCTTAACGGTTCTGCATCGATCTCAGAAACAGTCCGGGTGACATTAAAAAAAGCGGAATTCCGTGAAAACGCGGAAAACTTTCATGCCTGGTGGGTGCTTTTCTTTCCTTAAAAGGCTCAATCGCTATTCAAGTGTTTATTTCCCAGGGAAAGATAATTGTGTATTCAAAATCTAGAATCAAATTTTAAGATGTACTTATTACTGAAATAAAACTTTTATGAGATCAAAAACATACTTATTACTGAAATAAAATTTTTATAAAATCAAAAGAATTTTCTTCTGAAATTATAGTCCAGTTTTTAAAAAAAGTAGTACCAAAGAATTTTGGGGGGGGGGTTGTGTTGTATTTCAGCTAGAATTATGAATTGTCTTAAAAATGAGACTTACTGCAGCTAGGCTTCTGTGGGCTTTACACAGTTTCAGCACTGCCTGTAACAAAGGAGGCACAGGAAGGGACATTGAAACATACTACATAAAATACATAGGGAGTAAAAAATTAATATAACATTTATTCAGTTTGGATATTTCAACTTGGATTCCTGTGTAATGAGTAATGTTTTGATTAAAAATGTCAGTAAACAGTCTATTCAATAAATATTTAATATTGCTATTCTGCAATTTACTAACAACATTAATTTCAACATGTTACGATAGCTAATACATTTCATTAAATAGCTAATATATTTTCAACCTGTGACTTAAGTGGCATTGTTGATTACCTTACTAGTATGAAGCTTATTAACTTATGAATTATAAACATCCATGAAAATTTTGCATTTTTATTAAGTCATCATTCTAAGGATTTTCAGAAATTTGTGGTTACGTATGTAATAGCTGAAACATGTATATATGCATTTGTTTGGTTAGTTTATATTTGACCTTTGTGTTGTACACAAAAAAGCAAGTGGCAGTGTTGATTTTCTTAAATATTTTAAAGTTTAAAAATTTGCGTATTTATGTATTAATCATGGTAGAATATGGCAGTTTTTTTACAGAAAAAAAAGTTAAAATTACTTATTGAGTACAAGCTGGTGATTTTTACTTCTTTTTAAACATTCCCAAACTACCAATATTTAACATAAGTTTGCAAAATATTATCAAAAGAAAAAAAAATTTTAAATTTAAAATACAAATTTTAATTATAATACAAAGATTATATGATACATTAAAAAATAAAGCAACTTTTCATGAAATCCTTCTTAAATTTCTTAGTGCCATTCTTCTTCACCTGTATACAGCAATCTATTCCTGTTTTAAAAAACATGAAAAAATTGCACCTATCCTGAACTGTACACCGTCTTCCTATTAGACTCATCTCGTCATTGTTTGCTTTTGCGACTTTGGATCAAAATATTTGTGCAGAACTTTTAGCATAATTTCTTCCATTATCAGCAGACCCCACAAGCACTATTTTATAATTGAGTTGAAGGCAAACAATTTCACAATTTGTCTCTAAAAATAATTGGAACTTGGAAGACAACGAAATGAACACATGCACAAATGACAAAGTTGCGAGGGGGAAAAAATTTTGATGCAGTAGGTCAAGAAAGCTGGAGACCGGAACATTGATGGCAAATCATTTGAATCAGAATGGCAGTACAGCATTCTGAAAGATGCTAGTTGAGGTAATCATATATGTGTCAATGCCAAAGGAGTAGACAGAACATTTAACTCTTCTAACTCGGACAAATATTGCTTAAACTCTTTAATAGTGGTCTGCATGAAGAAGAAAGTTCCAAAAACACTGTGGTTGGTTATAGTGCAGAAACATTTATCTTTGAGGAATTTATATTTATGTTCCAATATGGTATGTAGATTTTCTTGTTCCTGAATCTCAAATTATGCTTGTTCATTTTGCCACATAAGTTTTGTTACGAGGGTATCCTCAAAATCACCCACTTTCATTTGTGCTTACAAGTCAACTTAAACTTTTTGATTTGTTGGTAATTGTTAGCACGTATACTGTGCAAAGTTTGTAAGGTTTGAATGCAGTTGCCTTTGTTACAAAGCACATTGTAGCATGCAGCCTACTAAGTTATCTACTGCCATGGCACATCACTTGCCAGGGCTTCATGAGTAAGTTACACCAAATGTTTTCATTACTGGTTGTCCTGTGCTCTTTCCCATATGTGTTGTTTCAAACTGTTTAAGGGTTTCTTTTTCAAATCTTGCCTGAAAATATTTCTGAATATTAGCTGCTGATGAAGAAATTATTCTGGCAAGAAATAAACTTTTTCTTTTGCCATCATTCGAGCTCTAGTGAGCTCTTAAATAAGAGCTTTAGTGAGAGTTTCAGAAATGATGAACTGTTTAGTATTATAAAATGAAAATTGGAAAGTTACGCTTTAATGTTATGTCTGTATTTGTGAAGTTTGCGGGCAGACTTCACAAATACAGATATAACATTAAAGTTTCCTAAACATAATGCACCATGCAGCACAACCTTTATTGTGTGATGTATATTTAGGATGTACTTTAGAGTATATTTACTATTCTAGATGTATCTTCAAAACTTAGAATTTTTAAAGAAATGTTGTGACAGTTTCGATATATGATTATCTGCCTTCCAGTAGTATAGCCAAACTGTAGTAAACCAACATATTCTAAACCTGATTATACATAAAAAGCATGTTATGTATTTTTTTTCTTAGTAATTTTAATTTATCTGTAGATGGTTTATTTAAGGAAGGTTTATTTAAGGGAACTGCATTTACATTCATTTTTCAGGAACAAT
The DNA here is from genome assembly GCA_000611955.2 of Stegodyphus mimosarum. NCBI lineage: Eukaryota > Metazoa > Arthropoda > Arachnida > Araneae > Eresidae > Stegodyphus > Stegodyphus mimosarum. The sequence goes on along the minus strand of KK121367.1, from coordinate 6,340 downwards.
GAAAGAGATATTGAAAATGCATTTACTTTTCAGGAACAACAAGAAGATGTTAAGAAACGTTGTGTTCATGCAGAACCACGCCATGGTGAAAACTGGTGTAAAGTTTCAAAGAATATAAATAACTGGAGGAAAAAAACAGAGCAAATATTGATTATGACAGCTGCATCATTAAGCATACCTACATAATAAAAATATTTTCAGTATTGTAAATAGCTTTTTTTTTAATTAGAATATTGTGTATTTTCTTACAATAGAGCACCACTGTGCATAAATGTTATATCAATTTTAATTATAATTTTACGTTCTGCTGTAGAACTAGCATTTTATAAAAAAAAAATTGGGTACTATCTGAGAAGTTGCAAACTTTATGATGACCTTGGAGAGTATTTGCTAAATCATTGGCAACTGATATTTTGTCAAGCTAATGCACAAAAAGGTGCAACCATTTTCAAAATGGCAGTCTCTAGAAATTCTATAAAAGAGCAATCATTCAATGAAATTAAAACAAAACAACACCCCCAAAAAAAACCTCCATAATAAAACATTTACTTTTTCTGAGAAACCCTTCTGTACCATCTTTTTTTTTTTTTTTTTCCATACTTGTTCTCCCCGTGTACACCATGATGTGTTTTTGTTTAAAAAAAATCAGAGGACTGCACTTGCTCGTTGGCCGAAACAGATGTGCTTTGCATGTTGGTAAAATGGTGAGTTGCTGCATAAATACATTTTGCGACATCATTGTTGCCACAAGAAATAAACTTTTTCTTTTGCTTCTGTCATCATTTGAGCTCTAGTGAGTTCTTGAATAACAACTTTAGTGAGCATTTCATTTTTGAAAAGATACTGCTTTACTTCACAAATAGTTTTTTTTTTTTTTTTTTTTTTTGCAACTTTTCAAGAGAGTGAGAGGAGATGTGTATAATTGGAAAGTACCAAAATTCATTCAGCTAATAAATTAAAAGTTTTTTTAATACTTTAAATTAATCTCTGAAAACAGAACTTTTATCAACCAAATGTAAAATGAGAATTGTAATTTGTCTCATTAGGATATTGTTTCTTCTTTTTCATTTAATGTATGTATGTACCAATGTATCAACATTGTTAAAAATTAAAAATTTTATTAACAGCTAGAAGGATTTTAGCATTCAAACGTATTCCTTGTTCTGATTGATTCCTGTAATATATTTATATGCAATTTGTGGTGATTTAATTGTTGTACAATATGTCATATCATTTTTCAAAATAAAACATTCATATATATATATATCATTTATTGGAAATTTTGTTTTACATGGCATTCTAAATTTTTATTCAGTAAATTTTGATTAAGTTTCATAAAGTTTAATTTTTACATAGATACTGTGAAAATTTCAGAAGCAGTTTGGTTGGAGCTTCGCTGAATGTTATATTTATGAAAATTCATAAAATTATGCCTAAATAAAGAAGATATTCCAAAAATTATATATAAAGATGGAAATTCATAAAATAAAAAAGTTAGAAAGAAATTATATTGGAACTTTAATTTTTATATATTTATTAATTTTTATGTATTTATAGAAATTTAATAATATTCCTATATTTAAGATTTTAAAAAAGTTTCAAACAATTTTATAGATGATTTAAATCATAATTTAAAGAATAATTTTATAGTACTTCTGTTAGATGTTGATAAAATAGTAGGATGAAGGATGACAATAATCAGGATGCATTTACATATGGTACAATGTGAAGAATAAAGATAGTAAAATTTAACTTACCTTTTATGCATCCAGCAGCGTGGTTAAGTCTCCAAAACTTCATTGGTGTGAGGGATATATCCATTAATGATAGGATTAATTATTCAGCTGTACTAAATAATATAAAGCAACGGATACATTAATGTTGGCATACAAGCACATATGAAAGCTTAATAAGAAGTAAAGAACAAGAGTATCATGGGATATAATAATTGGGTGTGATTGACGTAGCTAGTGTGGTTGATGCGCGCGCACCTTGGCATTTCTAAAGTTCAAAAATAACATTTTCTTTTCCTCAAATGTCTGATTAATTTACAACAATCATGCATTTGGGAAATGTTAGAAATCAAATTTAGCTCACATTTTAATTTAAAAAATTTTGATTTGGGCAATGGCTTAGTGAAAATATCTGAAATCAATGGAATTTACATTGCAGTACGTTATCTCGATTGTTTTATTTTCTTCCATTTCTCTTAAAAAGAAATATTTAACATTAATATGCTTTAACCTGGTATTCATTTTCCCCTGTTTTATCAGAGCTATTGTGGACTTATTGTCCTCAAATATCTTAATGGGTAGTTTCGGAGGTACTCCAAAATATTTAAGGAGATCTAATATCCGTTTGAGCTCTTGAGCAGCAGTAGATGCAGAAATAAGCTCGGATTCGGTAGATGATAAGGAAACACAATTTTGTCTCTTTGTGAACCAAAATATTGTGCTGTTTCCCAGAAAAAATAAATTTCCACCCGTTGACCGTCTCGTGGTTAAATCAGATGCATAGTCAGCATCAGTATAACAGGAAAGTGCTGGTGGGCTATCAGAGTCAATTTTCAGGTAAATGTCCTTTGTAGAGTTCAGGTATTGAATCACTCTTGCAACTGCTTTCCAGTCTTTCTCCTTTGGGGACTCATTTTTCCTGCTTAACAGATTCACTGCTAGGGTAATGTTCGGTCTGGTTACAGTGGCTATGTATAATAAGGCTCCGATGGCTTGCCTATACTTCGTATTGTCCACTGGTAGAGAGACGCCCTCTTCCTTTGGATAAGAAGTATCCATTGGTGTGTAAGATGGTTTGTGGATATCTGGACAAAACATCATCTTCAATTTTTCTATTTTTGATTTTTGGCTCAATAGGAACTTGTTTTCATCTCTTTTGATGTTGATTCCTAAGTATTTTCTGACTTCTCCTAAGTCTTTTGCTTCGAAGAATTCGTTGAGATATTTGATTAGCCTTTTAATTTTTTCCTCGCTTTTGCATGCTATAAGAATATCGTCGACGTAGACAATAATCATTATCGTATCATTTCCATCTTTCTTTAGAAATAAGCATGGGTCTGCTGTACTCTGCGAAAAGTTACTGTTCTTTAATACTTCTTTGACTCTATTATTCCATGCTCTAGCAGCTTGCTTTCATCCATAAAGAGCTTTTTTCAGTTTGCAAACGTTTTCTTCTTGTCCTGGTTAAACTGTACCTTCTGGCTGTTCCATGACTATTTCTTTTTTTAAATTTCCGTGTAGAAACGCTGTACTGACGTCTACATATCTCACGTGCATTTTATCATATGCTGCAACAGCAAGAAAAGTTCTGATAGTTGTATGTCGAACTACTGGTGGAAAGGTATAATCGTAGTCAGTTCCGAATTTTTGACTATGTTAAATACTAAGTTGTAAAATACTAGTTGACCAAACAAATTTAGGCATTGTGTTGTGATTTAATTTTAAGTTTCGTTTCAATAACCCGAAGAACCTTGCTACTGGTGAAACTATGTTGTGTTATCAGAAAATTCAAATAAACACATAAAATCAATAATACTAAACTTAGTTTATTACTTTCCTTAAACACTGATATCAATCAAATTTCTATTATCATAAAATTATACTAGTCCCCGGGAACTACCAACCATTAATTTAGAAACAAATTGCTAAACATTTATATGGGTTTTCACAAATACTGCAGCTTTACAAGAATAACTTCAATTCAAAAACTATTTGCTAAGGAATAACTATTTTTATGAGTTAAGATATAAATTAAAAATTTCTATTACATTTAACAGTTGTAAGGTTCTTGCACCTTATTCATCCAAGAACATGTAAAAATTCTAATAATCGAGAACAGAGTTAAGTATTTATAGTATTGCACCGAAAGGGAAAAAAAGAAACAACTGTCATGCTCATCCAAATGAGTTACACCAAAATCCCCCCTATTTTAGAAAAAATTTAGATTTTTAACTAGAGCAATTTAAGACTGCTCACAAATTTTCTTCAGATCTCTGCTAAATCAGCAAATCCTCACAAGATATTAAAGATTTAATTTTTCTACATTTCAAATTCTTTACAGCAAACATTTAAATAAAAAAAAAATAAAAAATCTTAAATTCTGATAATAATAGAATCTTTTCTAAATTAAAGAAATAATTAAACCAGTAAATTTTGAATGTAAAAATTTCTTTAAGAATTAAGCTTAATTAAAGTTCATAAAACAATTTATCTGTCCACAAGATGGTACTTTGAAGAAATGTTAAGAAGACTGAAATGTTCGCAACTGGATGATGTAGGTACATTGACAGGGTCGTCACCCGACGGTAGCATGACGGAGACCGAACAGCAGATTTACCTGGAACGCAGGAACCTGTAGCTCCGATGGGTGGCGGCTTTTCTGTATTATGAACTTCAGATTCATCAGGAAACTCAAGTCGGAACACAGATAGCTTGACTATTGAGGCTTTCTGTTCTTTTTAAATTGAAGGGACAGACGGAGTCTGACGAGCAAAATTTTGACCAAGAAATTTCATCATAAGGTCGAATTGAGGAAGAATAATTTCCTTTTCATTTAGAAGGACTGTTATTTCTATTGAAGTTTTGAAGAAGATGCGATGGAAGTAATTTTTCCTTTCATTTTTGAAGAACCGTTTTTTTCGATTGAAGTATTGAGGTATATTTTCTTTTCATTGTTGAAGAACTATTAAGGTAAAGCTTAGAAGCCAAGAAGTAAGATGCAAGTGAAAGGAGCCATAAGCCCCATCAAAAAGGCAATATCATCCTTTGTAGAAACAAAGTGCTCAAGGCACCCGAGAAAGTATCTTCTCGTCAGCCGAAGGAAAAAGCGAAGACGTCCCAAGAGAGCGAAATCCCACCTGCACAGCCTTTTTGTCAAGTCAGGACATCAGATATCGCCAAATCTCGCCAAAAGGGTGAATAAATCCTAAACTCTACACCTCGAACAAACCCCTGCTACAATCGTCCAAAAATCGAGGAATTGAACTGGAACAAAAATTCGAATCTTGCCAATCTCGCCAAAGGAAAAACCAAGAATTCGACGCAAGCGTGGGAAAACTAACAAACCTAAAGCAACGGACAAAATTCCTAAGCAAAGGCTTAGAAATCAACTGCAAAAGTGACGTTTTTTTAATCCTTTCCCCCCAAACCAAAAAAATCTCACGAAGTGCAAAAATTTCGTTAAATAATTAGCTGTAATTTAAAAACTAATTAAGCTAGAGACTTGAAAGTACTCTTAAATTAAAAGGCTAATTTTTCTGCATCCAAAGATATAAGTTAAATGAGAATCAACCTAAGTTAAGTAATTTTAAATCAAGTTTATTACGTAGGAAAGCACCTAATTCCACTGCCTGTTTCAACGCGTTTACGAGTAACCAGAGGAAGTAACGTACGAATCTTAAAGTACCAAAACCCCTAATTAAAGTTAAACTAAAGTAAATATAAATACAATATATTAAATAAAATAACGTTGTGTAGCATAAACTTAGAATAATGAAAATTAAATATTAAGTCAAACTTAAATAATCAAGTGTTACGTGAAAATTGCTACACAACATCCCTTCCGTGATCGAGGAAAAATTTTTGGCTGCCAAAAATTTTCCGACACACAGCCAATGGAAAACGGTTTACAAAGTGTTCAATTAAACGAAGTAGTAAGTAAGGTGTTGGTACAATTACTTGTCGATCACAGAAAAGGATACAAGGTATCATCATAATCAAATTCTACCATAAAAATGGTTAGCAAAACAAATATATATATATATAAACAACTGTATGTAAGAGGATCGAGATGTCTTCCTGGAGTACAACTAAACACAAATCAATCAAAAAAAAAGTTTTGGCAAGCAACAAGTGACACGCCCTGAAATAAAAACGTAAACAAATTGTAATAACCCCCCCATAAAGCAACGAAAGTAAAAAAAATAAACAAACACCACTAAGTATACAGGTGTTCCAAACCAAAACAAATCAAGAGGTAAAAGGCGCTTGACGCAAAACATAATGCAAACAGGCTACTAATTACCTGCAAAATCAATCACCAAATAAAAGTGACACTACAAACCCGAAAGAAAGTTTGTAAGGAAATGCCTACAGTATCAACCACAAATTCTCCCTAACACTACACATAATTTCATTTCTCTAACTACTGGCACCCCAATATTAACCCACCGGGCGCCTCGCATTCGATTCTATTTACGTTCCGAAGACTGCAGAAAAAATTAACCATGTTTGCAAATTTTTTTTCATTTAGGGTGAACTAAAACTGTCCTGAGAACGGCCTTTGTTAGATTTTCTTCCCCCCTCCTTGTAGGGCGATCAACAGGTCG
>KK121366.1:84027-145295 GCA_000611955.2 Stegodyphus mimosarum | reverse complement strand
TCAGCTCACTCGCGTAAGTCCTTCATGGTGTTGCAATTTTCACAAACGTGAGTGTATTTAGAGCTAAAAGTAATCTGTTGCGTTCGGCGTATTTAAATAATAATGCAAAGACGGTTTCTACCGATCTAGAATTTTTAAAGGGATTTTAAAATAACTGTACGGGAGATCGGTGGTAATTACTTAGTCTAGCGGAAGTGGCCAAGGGTTCGTCAAGTGTATGTGTAAAACAAAGTGCCGAAACATGAAATGTAACTCAAAATATCATTTAAGCCTACCGCGTTGAAACAACGAGGTTAATTTAAATTTCTTATTTTTGAAGACGCAAGAGAAAACACGCCGACGTGGAAAATAAAACAGGCAAATCGACAACCTTGTATTCGGCGTAGATTTTGTACAAATATTTACGCCCAATACAAGGCTGTTGATTTGCCTGTTTTACTTTTTTGCTTCATTTTTCCCTAAGACACTTATATTAACTATTCTCTGATTATCTTTAACTTAGCAGGCAAATCCTTCCCATTCCCCGCACCCGCACTTTCGACTACCCCTCTAAATTCGTATGGCAATGAAAAGAGCCCCTCCCCTTAGCACACTGTGGATCTCACGCCTACCAATCATCTCCTTTGCAGCCTTTGATTGAACTTGCTCCTCCTACCTGCCCGTATGCTAGAACCTCACCGCCAGCTCGGCACTCAGCTCTTGCTGACTTCTACAAAGAAATTATCTGCGCGGCCTGACTCGAATTCACAACTTAGAACTCCAGATGATTTCCGCAAGTATCTTCATGCCTATCTCATGGACTTTCATGTGTTTATCACTTCTTTATGCTAGTCAAAATTCGAAAAATACAAAAATTGTTCTACTAGAATAGGGCCTTGCCCGGGAGCCCGATTATCAACTTAACGTTTGTTCACCGACGTCGCAGTGATCGCCAGTGCTTCAAAGCAGTGTATGGGGAAAACCGGTTAGAGGCCTCTTCTTCTTACTTCCTACCTCCATGATTTGAAGCAGCTCTTTCCACAAGTACGCCAGAGAGGCATACGAAATGGGCATTTCTCAGACAGTAGTGGGGCGCATTTTACACGAGGAACGCATGCACTCCTACCACGTGCAAAAAACGTAATCTATGCAAACAGATGAATAACTTTTCATTTGACTCGGGCAGACTATGGGTAGTGGTTGCTTGGAATGAGGAGTAACGATCCACAATTTCCTGCATTACTATTATTTAGTGATGAGGCAAAATTTAGTAGAGAAGGCATTTTCAATGTGCACAATCAACACGTTTGGGCTAACAGCAATTCCCACTGCACTACCCTTCATAAACACAAGTAGAAAATTCCGTAAACGTCTGGGCAGGTAGGTAACTCAGGTGATTTCCTGGCGGAACCTTACATCATGTCAGACCATTTTCCCGGCGCACATATAAGTCCCTCCCAGTTTATTGCAGGCTGTTCCGCTCTCCATCTAGACAGACATGTGCTTTATGCACGAGGGAGCAACGGCACATTTTTCCGTCACGGTCCGTAATTTATTAAATGGCGCATATCCGGCACGATGGATTGGACGTGGCGGACCTGTGGCTTGGCCTCCTCGCTTACCGGATTGTTGGACCCTGTTGAACCTTTAAAAAGGTCCTTTTCTTATTCTTATTTTTAACATTTAACATTTAATAAATAATCTTTGCTTACCTTTCTTGATGATTTTACAAGACGCTTGGAATTCTTTGCCATTTTGTTTTTCTCACAAACTTTATTCTTCACAGCTATATACAACTAATAATATTTACATTAGAACGTTCATTATTTTACTTTGTTGCCACTACACTTTTATCAAAAAATCCACAATGCGGTAAAGAAAATATAAAGAGCATAAAAATGGAAAGCTGCGCGAGCTCGTGGCCAGCTACATAAACTGTAACATCCTCCCCCTCGATGAACTCTTGGTTCATCAAAGGATTGGATTCTGAAGTTATCTTAAACACTAAATGTTTTAATGTTCTACAAGTTTAAATGTTCATATACGCAGTGTTCGTAATTTAAGTTCACTGTGTTCAGTTCAAAGAGTTTAAGTCATTTCTAAGGGGTACAATAACTGCACAGGACGACGAAGATGAGTTCCATTAGCTAAACGGATAGTGCAAGCCCTTATTTTTCCATCTCGTCCTGGATGACACTCCTGTACAACTCCCATCTTCCATAATAATCTTGGTAATTTTTCTTCATGTACTAGAACTACAGATCCCTTCAAAAGATCTGTTACGGCATTACCTGTTTGAATTTGTTTTACGTTTCTAATTTCAAGTAAGTATTCCCTTTTCCATCTTTTCCAAAAACCTTCTAATAACCTTAGCCGGTATTTATATCGCCTTGTTAATTTTTCTTTAGTTGAATCAGGTTCAAGAATTTTGCCAGATGGTAAAGATGTCAATCTTCGCCCAACTAGAAAATGAGCTGGTGTCAGCGGTTCTGGTTCGCCGATTTCACTATAAACATAAGTTAGCGGGCGTGAATTTAATATTGCCTCAATTTCAATTAAAACTGTTTCCAGCTCTTCAAATTTAAGTGAAGCCTTCATGAGTATTTTCTTCAAACATGACTTGATAGATCTAACAAGCCTTTCCCAGAAACCGCCCCACCAGGCCGCCTTTTCCACATTGAATTTCCACTCAATACCTTTATTACCAAAATAATTTTGAACTTCTGTGTCCTTGATGGTATTCCATAATTTTTGTAAATCCTTGTCTGCTCTTTTGAATGTTTTTGCATTGTCTGAATATATTATTCGACATACTCCTCTTCTTGAAATAAATCTTCTAAAGGACAGAAGAAAATTGTTTGCTGTTTGGCTAGACACTAGTTCTAGATGCACTGCTCTTGTTACAGCGCATGTATACAGAGCAATATAAGCCTTCCCAGTTTCATCCTTTGCACTCATAGGACCAGCAAAATCAAGTCCCACAACTTCGAAGGGATTTGCCTCTCTTATTCTTTCGGTTGGTAAAGGAGCGATATCCTGACTTAGTGGCTTAGCTTTAAATCTGTAGCAAATCACACACTTGTTAATATTACTCTTAACACGCTGTCGACCCTTTAGTATCCAAAATTTTTCTCTAACTTGAGTTAAAGTTTCAGCTACACCAGCGTGTCCTTGCGTTTCGTGACAATCTTTAATAATATGGTCTGTCAAATGAGACTTCTCAGGTAATATTGCTGGATATGTTTGATTATAGCTTAACCCAGCATTTTGAAGTCTTCCACCTACTCTAAGTATTCCATTGGAGTCTACAAATGGATTTAATGTAAATATTTTCGAACTAGCTATGCTTTGGTTCATCATTAATTTCCTTATTTCTTCTCTAAAATTTTCTTCCTGAGTTTTCTTGATCCAGAAATTCTCTGCTTCAGTCATCTCTTCAGCCGTGACAGATCCAATTCTTCTTAGTTTTGGGTTTTTCACATTATTGATATATCTGAAAACATAAGATGTTATTCTGTATACTTTCTTTATGTCACTGAAGTTCTCGATAGGAATGATAGGTTCGCTGTTTTCAACAATACAGTTTGCTGTTAAGATTTCTTGTTTATTTCCCTTTCGTTTCTCAGAATTTGTTACTTTATCATGTTCATTAAATTTTCTCGAAGATATGGGCCAAAAGTTGTTATCTTTAACAAGCCAAGGTGGGCCATACCACCACATTTCATTTTTTGAAAGGGTTTCTACCTTCTGCCTTCTCGTCATTAAGTCCGAAGGATTTTTATAGCTGGGACAATAATTCCACCAATCTGGACCAGTTTTCTCTTGGATTTCTAGACACCTATTTCGTACAAATTGTTTCCATTTCGTAGGATCAGCCTTGACCCAATGTAGTACAATTTCTGAATCTGTCCACATATAAACCTTCATTTCTATGTTTTTTAACGAATGTCGAATGTATGTGATGAGTCGAGCTCCTATGACTGCTCCTAAAAGCTCTAGTCTAGGTAACGTAATCTTTTTTATGGGAGCAACTCTTGCTTTGGACATAACAAATGATGTTTTTGTTAGCTCATTTTCATTGTATCTCAAATATGCAACGGCACCATATCCGTTTTGGCTACTATCTGTAAAACAGTGCAACTGAATATTCGACAGATTATTTTTTGATTGACTGTTGAAATAATGCCTTGGAATTTCAACAATTTTTAATTTAGGAATTTCATTATACCAGGTTTTAAATCGTTTCTGCAATTCTTGATCAAGTGGTGCATCCCATTGGTATCCCCTTTGCCAACATTCTTGCATCATCATTTTAGCTGCAACAACAAAGGGAGATATGAACCCGATAGGATCGTATAGTTCGCCTGCAACTTGAAGAATCTTCCGTTTTGTTATTTCCTCAGCCGGATCTTTTAGTAATTCATCTTTGATTCGAAATTTCAGTATATCTGCTTCATAATTCCAAATATATCCTAGCAAAGTGCTATTCATTCTGTCTCCATTAAACTTCGTATTTTCAGCTGCATTCCAAATCGCATGTAATTGGGCGTTATTGCTCCTCCACTTTCTCATATTGAAACTAGCAAGCATCATAATCCTTTTCACATCTTTATAAATTTCTGCAGCTTCTTCTTCATTATCTGTACCATGAATCAAATCATCTACGTAAATATTTTCTTCAAGAAGCTGACAGATCTTCGAATATTGTGATTTCAACTTTCTTGCGTGATGCTTTATTGTTGCTGCTAGTAAAAAGGGGCTACAGGTTGCTCCGAATATTACACGCGTCATTCTTAAAATCGTCGGTTGCTCCTTTTCTTTTGCAGTCCAAAGAAATCTTACTGCATTTCTGTCCTCAGGCTTCAACAGAATTTGTAGAAAAGCAGCTTCAATATCTGCAGCAAATGCTATTTTGTGTTGACGAAATTTAATTAGCAAATCTAATAATTCAGGGTTTAAATTTGGTCCTGAATGTAAGCAATCATTTAAAGATAGACTATCACGAGTATGTGAGGAAGCATCAAATACGACCCTTAATTTCGTAGAATCGTGATCTTCTCTGATTACGCAATGGTGTGGCAAATAATAGATGTTTTCTGCAGAATTCTTTGGAGCCTTTTCAACTATTCCTTTATTTAGATAATCTTCAATTACCCTTGAATACTTGTCATAAATTTCAGGATTTTTCTTAAACCTTCTAAGTAAACTGCTCCATCTGTTTAAGGCGATGTTATAATTACTACCCATTTTATTGACGTTGTCCTTCCAAGGTAATGAAACTTCATACCGATTGGTTTTATATTCAATAGTTTCTTCAAATCTCCGAATAACTTCAGTGTCATTTTCATTTGTTTGACAGTCAAGTATTCCAATTGCATCTAAATCCCATAGCCTTTTTAAAGCTGCACTAGTTTCAAAATCAGGTGCATGTGAAATATTCTCAACAACATTCATTACCGTAATTCCGGAACGAAGTGTGGAAACATTACTTAATGCTTCAGTCCCACTTATAGTGTAACCAAATAACGTTTCAGAGGCAACAAGACCCTTTGATAATCTTTTAACCTTCCCAGTGACTATTTTCCAGTAAAAATCATTACCAATTAATACTGATATTTGAGAGTTATGGCCATCTATATTTGTAGCATCAGCAAGTCTTATCGAATTTTCCATACAATAATTAAGTATTTCCTTTCCTGGCATACCAATAACAGCTTGGTTAATTTCTGGAGTTTCAAGAGCTTCAATTATTATTTTCCCAGGTCCGCATATATCTTTAAGTATAACCTTAACCTTTTTTAGCCTTTTAACTATAGCCTCAGTAGAGCCGAATGTGTAAATCTGAAGTTCTTCTTCCCCCACAACACTTAATTTCAATTGTTTTGATACTTTTGTCAGAATGAAAGATTTATGAGAGGCAGAATCAAAAATGAGTCTTACATTTTTTCTTCTATTCTGACCTAAAGCTACTGCATTTGCAGTTTGTAAATAAACCCTTTTTTTGTTATCTCTTTCGGAAATTGACGCTACCACTGTGTCTGTTTTAAACTCACCTTTATTTTCCCGTTTATTTTCAAATTTATTATCATGTAAAATAGTATTATGCCTTAACGAACATAAATCACAGCGTATATCTGTGTTGCAACGGGCTGAGGTATGAGCCTTACGAAAACATAAATAGCATCTCCCAGCCAGTTTTAATTTCTTTCTTTTCTCCTCAATTGGAATTGCGCAATTTGAAGTAGAATGCTTCAACGATTCATTTTCTATCTTCCCACAAAATATACAGTCGGCTGTTGATGTATTCGTATTCAACGACGCAACTGCTGGGACAAAATGTTTGTTTTTGAAGGCAGTATGATATTTTTCACCTTTAAAAAGATCTCGCGATTGGTGTTTATTTTGTTCGGTTCTTATGTTAAACTCGGAATGATTTGGCGATGTTTGGAAAAATGTTCGCTCTCTGCTTTCAACTTCTTTCTTCAGAAATTTCAAAATGTTAGTCACTGTGGTTTCTGTGTCAGGAGTTAACGATCGATTGAACTCTAAAACCAATTCGCTAGGAAGTATTCTCATTAACAGCGGGCATAACAAATAGCTGTAAGAATTCGAAGTAACGTTAAGGGAATCCAGGCTTCTAATTTCAATTTCTAAACTATCATAAAGATTACGTAACATTTTAATATCATCCATTCTTTTTACTGGCTTTAAATTCAGCAGACGATTCATATGTGCGTTTATTAGAATTTCCTTTCTACCAAACCTTTCTTTCAGAATATTTATTGCCTTAGCGTAATTTTCGGCAACTAACGGTAATCCCTTTATTGACATTAAAGCTGTGTCCGTTAATAAAGATTTGAGGTAATTAAATTTGTCTACATCCTTTAAAGCAGAGTTATTATGTATAGCAGATTCGTATTGAGCCCAAAAACTTTGAAATTCACATATTTCGCCTTTAAATTTATTTATGGTTAGTTTCGGAAGTTTAGCGCCATTTGTATTTGTGTTCTCTACCGTATCTATAGTAGAAGAATTAGATGGCATCTCATTTAATTTAACATATTTTCTATTTCTAAATATTCTATTAATCTTCGATTTACACAAGGTGATTTTATTTTTATATTCCAAGCTATCCTGTATTTCGGTGTCATACTCTTTTTCGTCTGTTATGACAGATTCAATTTCATTGTTCAATATTAATATAGCGTTTTCATTTTCATTTAAGATGGATAAGTCGTCTTCTAATAAATCAAATTTAATATTTTCCGATTCAATTTCCTTTTCCATTTTAGCTATCAGTCTTGTTACTGATGCTATTAGCATTCCTCGCTTCTTTTTTAATGCTTTTAACTTATCCATCTTAATATTCGATATTCAATCACTAATGAAACAATAATAAATTCTTAAATCATAATATATCTAAAGATCACTGTTATCCCGGGTTTCGGCACCATGTTGAACCTTTAAAAAGGTCCTTTTCTTATTCTTATTTTTAACATTTAACATTTAATAAATAATCTTTGCTTACCTTTCTTGATGATTTTACAAGACGCTTGGAATTCTTTGCCATTTTGTTTTTCTCACAAACTTTATTCTTCACAGCTATATACAACTAATAATGTTTACATTAGAACGTTCATTATTTTACTTTGTTGCCACTACACTTTTATCAAAAAATCCGCAATGCGGTAAAGAAAATATAAAGAGCATAAAAATGGAAAGCTGCGCCAGCTCGTGGCCAGCTACATAAACTGTAACAGACCCCTTTGTCGATGAATGCCTTGTGACCAATATAGGTCGCCTCGATCATACCAATCTTGTTAATAAATAAGAAACATAGAAAACCAAAACACAAACATACAAAATAGTAATACAAACAAGACAAATTGGCGAACAGGAGTAATAAAAAAGGTCAGATTTAAAGTTTTGTCTGGTAAACTTCACATCAAACTAATAAGATCCATCAAAGATCAACACTCCGCCCGTTTAGAACAGTTTTAAAATGAAAATTACATTAAAAAGTTTAAAGTCTTAAAACAACACAATTTCAATCACAATAAAACATACAAAATATGTAATATAAAAAACATTCAACCGAAATAATTTATTTACAAACCTTATTTTATAGAACTATCAAAACATATTCCTATTTTACCTACAATATTCAAAATTATATATTTTACAAACATAAGATCAATCACACAACTAAATCCTCAGGATGAATTGATTCAATTGATGATTCCAGTTGATGCTGAGTCTTCCGATAAGTCTTTGTATATATTCAACGGCCTCAAATAATGCATCATCTGTGCTTTCATAAGGCATAAAGCCGTACTGGCGATTGCTTAAATTTAGATCTTTATTAAGATAATAAAAAATGCGGTTAACTAACAAGTTATTAAGAACCTTGCCCGTAACATTTAAAAAAGAGTTAAGACGAAACTTCCCTTTCTCGCTCACCGGAGCTCAACCCATTGGACTTCTTCTGGGAGCGCATGAAATCTTTGGTGTATGAAACGCCTGCGGACTCAGCTGAAGGGCGGGAATCCTTGTTGCCTGGGACAAAATTAACACGACACCAGAAATCTTCGAGAGGGTGTGCCAGTCGTTCCTTCGCCGATGTCAAGTGTGCAACGACAAGCGTGATCGGCATTTTGAGCACGTTCTGCGACTATTTCATTAAACAATAAATTTGATTGCGCAACTTTTGGTCTCGTTCATTCGCTTTCCCAACACTCTTGTAAGCTCAGGTTGAAATTATAATATTCCCCTTTCCTGCCTCTCAGAGCGGAATGCGATCCTATCTTCTATGGTAATTATTGTTCATCTGAATGGGTACTACACCCCTCTTAATTTATGAAAACAATTTAGAATCACTTTGTATATATAGAGACAGAGCCACTATGTGCACAAGAGCCTTTACCCAGCAGCAACCATCAGTCGCAGATATGTAATTAATTCTCTTCTCAGAATTATTTCAAATAATGCTAATATTAATATTTTGAAATTTGTAAATTAAAAAAATAGCATTGTATAAATTTCGCAATTTAGCTTTTTGTACGGTACTTCAGTCCCCTAGATCTAGGAAAATTTTATAATTCTACAAAAAAAGAAGCATAAAAAATTTTATGACCGTTACGTTTTGGATAAGTCACCTACAGTTGAAGCGTAAAACTTCTAAAAACGTATTGGCTTTTATCAATTGATTATTGTTTCTTATTTTTACGAAGTCATGATTGATTTAATTAGTGCAATTTGCAGTGGTGATTGGTGATCGCTGATGATACGTTATGCATCCCCTTCCCCACCATTGCTGAGAAAGAGCATGGTAGACAGTTTGTAATATCAAGAGGTTTTTAATCCTATTTTATACTTTTTTTATTCCTTATATTTTTTTTACTTTACCGTATTTCTTCATTTGCTACATATTGTGACAGTAATTTTATTGTTGACCTAGCTTCATATACTTACATCGGTGCAAAGGTATCATGCAATATGAGCTAGTATATCTATATACTTTTTCCTTCTTGCCTATTTTTTTTTCTTAATTTGTGTAATCTTTTACAAAGGCATCCCTTCCCTTAGGCATATAACCCTCAATTGCTTTGATGTAATCGAAATAGTTCAGACCGAATCAGTCGGATTTAAGGAATGCATTCGAGAATAGCATTTAATAGTTGCATTCGGATTATGCGTTTCAGTATCGTAAATAAGCCATTTAGTATGATTGACATGTAGATTCGTATACAGTAACGTGATATTATTCTTAACTTTCTGCTCATGCAGATACCGCGCCCTACCTGTTGCCGAATGGCTAAAACCACTGAATGAAGCTAGTTTGACCAGGGTTCGAAAGCAAGCGAACTGGCTGGCCGATTAATTGTTTTTTGTAATTTTACATGTATGTGGCATGAATGTGAGCCAGTTTCCAGTAGAAA
The DNA here is from genome assembly GCA_000611955.2 of Stegodyphus mimosarum. NCBI lineage: Eukaryota > Metazoa > Arthropoda > Arachnida > Araneae > Eresidae > Stegodyphus > Stegodyphus mimosarum. The sequence continues at coordinate 135,378 of KK121366.1, read as the reverse complement.
GTCCTCCACGGAGATATCCTTTCCTTTAGGTACATATTTTTCGTATGGTATGACATATGGTAAATACATATTGACGTCAATGCATCCATTTCAGAAATAACTTTAAAAACTATGCATAGAGTACTTTGAAGCTACAACATATTTGAGAATATAGCATTTTTTACTAATACTTCTTTTAATTAAGCATTATTAAGTTTTCTTTAGACTCTTTTTTAGAAATCATGCAATGAAACACTTTTAAAAGAAGCCTGGACGCAGATAACAAAATGAATAAATTATTTCACAGTGAAATAATTTTGCTTTTATTATATAGACTATACCGGGTCAGACATAAACTGAGAAATGCCAGTTATAATGCTGATTGATTCAAGCATAAATTAAGAAATGTCATCCTGACTGTAAATGATTGCGAAAGATACTAGATGCTTTCGCTTGGTTTCTAAGATTGTGCCAAAGCGCTCGAGGGCTATCTACCTAAAGGGACGGATGCCTTCGTGGAAGCCTTTGTAAGAGACCTAGCTCGCATACACGTTGCACGTAGGGAAAAACACGGAACCGCCCATGGAGCCAGCCCGTTCGCGAGAACCGACCTCAGACGGAACTACCAGTGTTCAGCGACTTTACAGCTCGTCTGCTGATGGGCCCGATATTTGATGGAAATCAAACAATCGGCTGTATAAGCATCAAGAATTAAGTATTATAAACAATTATGATTTTAAATTACCTTAAATAGTGTCGATAAATTATTATTTTAGAATCGTTTTAATGAGTTTCAGAATTAAAAGTTATAAATCAGCTTTTTGTTTTTAAATAAATTTTTAAATTTTCGTAGCAAATTTATTGCCACTATTAGCTGTTCACCTCACGAAAATGCGTCATTTGATACATCCTCTTCCTGATCTTGCATGAAAGGATGACAAAAGTTAATATAATCTCGGGAATAATATGCCAGTGATTCTATATTATTCCGGGATAAAATATTCATATATAACCTGCGCAACATCTCATTTTATTTAATTGCTGTTTGTAAAATAATACAGAAATGCACAAAGCTTAAATCAAAATTTTTGAAAATGTCTCATTTACGAAAATGCTCATTAAATAAAATCTTAAAATTACATTTGCCTGCTTGTGGAATTAACATTAACATTATTTTTAGCTACTTATTCTTACTTTTATCTGTGTTGTGTGTATTGGGACTTACGTCACTTGTCTGACAGCAATATCAGCCAAGCCCACAGTGGCAAGGAGTTCAAGATCGTGCATGTCGTTGGCAAGAGCCTTGAGCACTATGCTGGTGACGGTACGGTTTTGTTCAGTACCATCCCCGATTTTGATGGAGAGCACCCCAGGGCGGGGGCGGATGAGCACCTAATAGGTGACCAAACCACATGATAGAACTTTCGGCTCACTGTATATTTAGAGTGTCCCGATGCCGCACAGATACTATACATTTACAAACACCCAAGCCTTCTCTGGGATTCGAACCCAGGCCCTTCAGTATGACAGTCGTAATCACTAACCAGTACTCCGGTTGGGCGTAAACAAATATTTATCTATCAAATATTACTTAAATCTTCATAAAATGCTTTACAAACCTCTACAATCTTTATACCTTCTTTATGTCTTCATAACATACTTTTTTATGGAAGTCCCGCTTTTATACCTTCATGAATAATGCATATGTCAAAAATATCTTCCCGATAAGTACTATAGCTCTTTCTTTGAACACCTTACTGATTTTTCTTGAAAATAAAAAGACTTTAATTTTTAAGCACGTACTAGAAAAAGTATTTCATGGGAAAAAAAGCTTTCCAAAAATGATATTTAAATAATGCACCTTTCCCCTAGAAATTTCCAATAATGCTTTATCTTCACCTGTCACTCAACCCCGTGAATACGACCCAACATGAAATGAAAGCTTTCCAATCTATATAAATGTAATTACTCTAGCCCCCGAGTGAAAGACTATGACAGTCCAATCTCGTAAAGCGTCATATTTTTGCTACATTTTTTTCTGAAACATTTTCATTTTGCTGTTGAAAAGAAAATCGCTTTCTTCGGGATTATTTTTATCAGATAATGACAAGTTGAAAAAAGAAAGTAAGTCACAATTATTCTTCTTTTAAAATTTTGCTTTTATCTGAATTCCAATTTAAAGAATTTTCTTAGCATCTGAATACTTTCAGTCGTTTTTTAAATATATTTTGAGTTAATTACTGATTTTTTTTTATTATAAAGACTTTTGAAAAATATGCGACATTTTTTTGTTTCGTCAGACAATTAGCAGTAAGAATAAATACAACCTTTTCCTTGTCGACCATTTACCAATTTTAAACTAAGAATTGGTTCATTATTTATAAAAATATGAATGTCTTAATGTTTCCAGAGAGAATTAAGTCCTAAACGAAAGCAAATATTTTGATTGTGAAATATAAAAAAACTTGATAGCGAAAACTAATATGCTTTAATTTATCCGTAACATTTGTAATTAACGTTTCTTGATGGCTTAGAATTCCAGAAATGTTATAGTAAGTGTTTTCTTTTTTTTTTCTAATTTCTCATTTGTTTATAGAAACCTAAAACCATTTAGTATAATTGACATATGATCATACATTCGTGTACAATAATGTCATATTATTCTTAACTATCTGCTCCTGCAGAAACCGCGCCCCACCTCTTACCGAATGGTTGAAACCACTGAATCTAGCTAGTTCGACCCGGGTTCGAACGCAAGCGAACTGGCTGGCCGAATAATTGGCTTCCATAATTTTTCACAAATATTGTATGCATGAGAGCCAGTTTCTAGTAGAAAGTCCTCCACGGGGACATTCTTTTCTTTAGGCAGATAGTTTTCGTATAGTTTGGCGTATTTAATTAACCTAACATTCAGGAATAGCTGCATGAAAAATTTTCCATCTGTAAAGCGAAGGGGTATAAAAAACATTATTTTTTAATCAGGATAAGATGTGGTATTCAAATAAAAAAGCACTTTTCCGTATAAAATATACGAATTTTTATAAGGTTTTAGTTAAACTAACAAAATTTTATTTTAATTTTTCCTTTTATATCTATTCTCATTTCAACTTCCCGTTAGAATAAGCGCGCGTTTTAACTTTATGCTAATTTAAAGTGGAGCCAAGTTCTATTTAAACGAAAGGTAGAAACCTCCTTTCAGTGTGAGAGAGCTTTTAGTCTCAGACCACTGTTACTCTATTCGTCGTTCGCCTGTTTAGTTAGTATTTAAATTCTAAGCCGAAACGCTGTTACGTGATTACTTATTGAAGTAATTCTAAGTGCGTCAGTATTAGCTAAATCTTGCTACGCATCATTATTTAGTTTAGAGGCCAACCTCGCGTTCATAGCTCTGTGAGCAATGACTATTTAATTTCTATTTAGCTTTCATTTAAATTATCTGATTGTTCAGTTTTAGACCCAAGTGAGGTCTTTATTTTCTGTATCCCTCCCGAGTTGGGAAGTAGCTGTAAATAATTGTGGTTTAATAAAAGAGGGTTTTAAATCCCTTTAAAGTGCAGTTCTTCTACCACTTAATCACAATATTTTACCACAGAACATAGCTGTATTCAGCTCCCTGTTCAAGATCAGGACTCAGTTACTTTCACGAAGAGGTTTGCCAAGAATATGCACCGAACACTCAATCCTGACATTTTTACTGGCATCTTAACGTCTAAAAAGGGGGGGAGTGGTAAACAGATTTAAAAAAAAGAAAAGAATGAGAACAAGATTATTTTTTATGAGTGCATTATCGAATTTTAGTTTTCCTTGCAAGGTTTTATATTCATGAGCCCATTCTCTTATTATTTTTATCTTTACAACCATTTCGATTCTCATCTACTCTCACCAATATGCAAATTAGTTAAATGAGTATGAGAAAAGAGTTCTTGAAATTAAGGCAGAGATTTTGGCAGTGACTGTTGTCCTTCCGCTAACTATTTTCGCACATTTTTCAGCTTTACTTGCATCGGATTAAGCATTTGCTAGCCATGCTTAGCTCATGCGATTCGATAGGCGAAAGCTAACAATTAAGGGGACGGTGGACTTTAAAAATTATTTTTTTAAGTTTTTGTTTCGTCAATGAGAAATTTTGTACATGTATGTCTTAAAACACCAGTTTGTAAAATATATGTTCAAAATTTCAATTTATTTTAAATTAAAATTTTTTAAACAAATAATTAATTATTTTAATAAAAAATTAAAAATGCTCCTTGCGCTCTAATTTTAAATATTTTTTTCTAATTTTTGCTTTATGTTACTTATAAAAGGTAGACAAAAGTATCTGTGTATCCGTTATTGAATATGAGAAATAGTAAATTTTTTTAAATGATTTTTGTGAACCAAAACCCAATTTTCAAAAAAATTTCACATTTTGTCAAACGTTATTGCACATTTAAAATTCTTAATATACTGATATCCACAAATGCATACACAGATCTACTGTAATATATAATAAGATAGTTCTTCCCAAATATCATTCATTTTTAACTAAAAATGAGACGCATGGAGCATTTTCAAAACATACAAATAGCGAAAAAATTCGTTTTGAGAAAAATGAGTTTAAAGTTTTCTTCAAAGTTACCTTTAATGCATGGTCATAAGAAACAGCAAATTGACTTTACATGTGAATTTGTAAATATTAGATATCATTTTGATACAATTTAACTATTTTTAATCCCATAATATTAAATATGACAAAAATAAACATATCGCAAATTGTCGTGTGATTCGACATAGAAACAATTTATGCATCATAACCAATGAAACTTTTAAAATGCACCCGCACTATACGTTTTACCTTCATTTGTAACATTTATTTTATCATTTAGTGTATTACAATATTTTTTACTGTTTCTGCTTTTTTTCCAAGCAGGTAAACTTCTCTTTTTGCTTTGGTTCAAGCGACGCTGATCACGTTTACTTGCAATGAGAAGGGAAAGCGAGTTTGCTTCCTTTTGTTCTATGCTTATAGCATTTACACAGCCAAAGTTAAATTCATTAACAGCTGATAACACTGATATTTCTAGCCTTTTTTTAGATATAAACACTTCTTTTGGGCAATTTTTCCAAATTAAACTATGAATACTTTCATTAGCATTTTGTGTTTTACCAGAAATGCATCTGGACAGCAATTCTGTACTCGCTAGCCTTTGATATATTGGTAATATCTCAGAAAGAACACTTTCGGATACTTTCGTTTTCATAGTCTTGTGTGACTTGGGCTTCTCTTCACTTGCTACTGCACGTTGGTAAAAACACCATGACAAAGTTCCAGTAGGACATTTTGAATGTTTTGGTGAAACATCAGTAGACGAGCAGTGTAGTAAGCTTGCATAAACTGCAGATTTCATTTTATCTACATCAGGTATATTGTCTTTTATTGCCTTTCGATAATAGTTTGTTAATTTTAAAATTGTCGCTTCCTTCATATTGCCTTCTTTCCGTCCACCGATACACACGCCTCTGCTACGTAGCTCTTTAACTTTATTGCGCAATCCTGCCCCCAAACGTTTCGCAACATGGTTGATGCATTCTTCTTTAGTAATTTGTACGTCATTCCCATAAAGATTCAGAGTTAGTAAATGATGATATGTTTTTGCATCCCCATCAGATAGTATTCCAACATATCTCATATTACACACGCTTATGGATCGCTTCCATAAAATTTCTGCTGCCTTCATTTCCATAGCATTAGAAGAACCAGAAAAATTTTTTGAACACTCTGATTTATGGCCTTCTAACCATATATGAAATTCCCCACTATTAGCACCCATATCTCGTTTCGCACACACACATTCAGGACAATATTTCGACAGAATTTCATAGTCAATAACTAACCCAGTTAAAATATCTATGACAATACCTATTCCATAAAGGGATGTATGTCCACGTTTTTGCCATGTGCCATCGTATGACACTGTTATATCTAAACACTCGTCATTGTTTATATTAATTAAATTTTTATGCTTGTTTCGAACAATATTTCGAGAAAACTGAAGAAAATCATCTTTTAGTTTTTCCTTTTCTTGCGACAAACTATGTAAACATTTAGCAAATGTCTTTTTATCCATAGCATGAATTCCCATAATCATGGAAAATACTTCTAAGGCGGCGTGGCCTTTTCCTATTTTCAAAAATGCTTCGACAAGTTTTTTGTTCACATCAAAAGTATTTGACTGCTTTACCCGCTCACTTGAAAATGTTGAACTAAATATTTTACCACAGTTTTTGCAAAGTAATTCAAGTTTTGTAGCATATCCATATATTCCTTTCGAAACAATAGTTAAAGAATTAGTTGAGCACTCATCACATTTTATATTGCACAACAATGGATCCCACATCCTATGATTCATCAAAATATATGAATCATCATTTTGATTATCACAATCAGACTTTACTACTAAACATTCATTTAGTTTCTTTTCACTGGCACTTACTGAAGTATTCCCTTGAGCTATAGAACTTTCAGAAAATGTTATTTGTTTATTTTCGCAAGGAACTTCTGCACTGTTCAAAGTCACATCATTTTTCGAATTAGCTGTCCATCGCTTTTCAATTTTGCTGACAGCTGCAAGTTTTTTCTTCGATGGTCTTGCTTTAGGTTTACGGTAACGACGACTTATCGCATGCATAATGTAGATTAAAAATATAAACTTTTATGTAAGTGTTACCAACTAATCTACAAATGTTTCAGTCCCAAATAACTCATTTATAAAACAGTCCTGCAAAATGCAATGGTATTACAACAACACAGCAAACACAGCAAATTACACAAATTACACAGCAAAGTAGTATTAAACAAACTGTAAACAGTGAAATGGCAGTTACAGTTAAAACGCCGTGTTGCCAGATTTATAAAGAACTAAATATATAAATTATAATATCGATAAATAGCTGTTGAAATACATTTGTTTACATTTTCTCCAAAATTTAAAGGGCAAAGTTTATGCTGTTTACATATTTTAGATGCTTATAACTTCTTTAAAAATTGGAATATTTCTATTCGGTTTTTTGCATACTATGCAGTTAAGTATATAGAATATTATGAGAGTAAAAAAAATTTCAACATTTTAGTCGATTTTTAGCTATTTTAAAGTCCACCGTCCCCTTAAAATAGGACCTTCCCTTTATGAATTTAACTGCTTAGATTTACTTTAATATTCGGAGGCTATTCGCACATTTTTAGACGGCTTTGCTTTGCTATTAAAAATCACCTGCTTGGAAATGTTTTTTAATTGCAGCTATATTTTTGCAGATAAATTATTAAAATAAAATATTATTTTCAGGCAATATGGCGTTATTAAAGAAGCTGTGGTCGGAAGGTTGCGTTTGTGCTCATTCCCAAGAAAATTATTCGTATCTAGGTATTAAAAAATGCTGTGAAAGCTATGATTTATCGGTATTTAAACCTACGATTGATAATGTTGTCAATAAGAAAGGAAAATAACTTCAAAGTTTGGCTTTAAGCAAAGAGAAATTGTTCAAAATACATGTCCAAGGGAACAAAGGTAGTTGTTACAAAGAGAAGAACCTGATGTTGCGAAGGTAAGAACTTTAGTGTTAAAAGAAAGTACTAGAAGGCAAACGACAGTTGCAGAATCATTAAAATACTCATTGCCAACTGTAAACAAAGTGTTCAACGCTGATTTTAATCTTAGAAAGGCGAAAAACGCAATGTGCATCGTCTTTCGCCACGACGTATCGCAGAAACCAGAATGCACTTTCTCTATGAGAAGCAATTATACGGACAAAAATGGAAAAATGTTGTCGCAATAGATGAATCTTGGGTATTAAATAACCGCATTAAAAAGAGTTCCACTTATTATCATCAAAGAGATGAAAAAAAAACCTTAGAATATTGTTCAATGAATCTAAAGAAAATTTTTCATTTATGATTGCTGCTGGTTTTTGATATCACGTCAAATAAAAATCAAGCAGAGTTCAGAAAACAGTTAAGATCCTTTCCACATATTTTATACCCAATTTTCAAATATGAAATACCTTCTCGACCCACTGTGCCATCAATCAGTAGAACTCTATCAAGACAAGGCAAGCAATCGCACTTAAACTCTACTGCTAATTTTCTGGAACAAATGGAACAAGAAACGGGTATTAAGACCACAACACTTCCCTCACATTGCTACTAAATCTCCTGATGCATCATCCACACACGTTTGCGCTTTTGGAATTTTAAAAAGCGAGTTGTCCAAACGACGACCTACAACCCTCCATTGGATTTGGGAATACTGTTCAAGAGGAATGGGATAAAATACCTGTTTCGATACTAAAACAGGCTTAATTGTCTTGCAAATTACCATGTAAAAATTAGTAAAGATTATCGTTACCAAATAGAATATTCAAAACACAATAATTTTAGGTAAAATATTTCTGTACATGCAATGAAAATCGTCTAAAAAATGTGCGAATAGCTTTAGTTTATGTTATGTTAAATGTTGAAAGAAACAGTGACCTGTTCATTTAATAACGCTATTTCCAAGAAAAGTAATGGGTTGTAAGTTGTTAAGTTCAAACTGTGATATAAATATTACTTTTAAACTCTCTTCGAGTTAAGTGTTATTTCCTAGAAGACTTAAAAAGACCTCAGACGAGCCGGTAAGTTGACTGATTGTCTACACGAAGTCAGAATGTGGCAACTGGAATAGATAAGTTTAGTACATTTAACTGCTTAATTAGTTTATAATATTCTATCTATTCTGATGTTTGAACATAGCCCTGTCCAAAAGAAGCAAGTTAGTCAGAAGCGCTTCAGCAATGTCCAGAGTGTTACGAGTTGCTTCAAGAGAATGAAAAACGAACGAATTTAAAGCCAGGCGAGTTAGATTTCAATGATAATATACAGATTATGACTTTGGTAAGACAAATCTTATCTTATCCAGTATTGAATTTGAGTATGGGGAAATATGGATATTTATGATAATCTTAAGGCTTACTAGCCCTCGACTTAAAGTATTTGATTTGATACGCTTGTTAGTTGAACTAACCAAAACTGTAAGCCAGTTTTACGTTGATGCTGCAACTGCCACTAGGCCTTGTAATGTAATCTTGTTAGTTCATAATATAAGTGGTAGAATAAAAAATATCTGTGACTTAAACTGACTCAAACTTTTTTCTCGTAATATATTAAAATACGAAGTGTGAGAAACATTGCTCATAATTATAGCATTCTACCCCGAAGTGGATTTGCAGAAGCTGTATGTATAACTAACTGTTTATGAGACAAAAAGCGTCTTGAAATTATAACCTCTTATGTTCAATGTAACTGTATACACGCTTTGCCATGTTCTTAGCAATTTTACAAAACCTTTCCTAATCTGTATTCTGGATGGTAAACGTGAATTTCATTATCAGGTCTTCCAGGGTTTACTTAATGTTGATGCATAAAGTTTGTCTTGTTCCCCCACAAAGGATAACCTATAGTGGTAAGATCTGCAGATATCGGGAATTTCAGTTATTAAAAGTCCGATTCAACATTTAATGCTAGAATCTACTCTTTGGCATGTCACATGATGTTGGTATACGCAAGAGAGAAAGCGATATTGAATTTTTGGATAATATTGTGTCAAATGACAGTTCCATTATTGTTTTAAAGAGAAACGGCACGATTACCTATCATCCTGAGAGGGAACTGCAAGCGCAATTTCTCTGAACAAATAAAAGAAAATTCGGTAGACATTAACACTTTCAAAATAGTCCCCTTCAGCATTCACACACTGCTGGCATTGCTGGTAACAGTTCTGGAAGGTCCTTCAGGAGATTTTCCGTTTTATCCTGAACCTTTTCAACTGAGGCAAAATGCGTGCCCTTTAAGCAATATTTAACTTTAGGAAATAAAAAAAAATGTCGCATGGAGCCAAATCAGCTGAGCAAGGTGGATACCCCATTAGAGTAATCCTTTTGCTGGTCAGAAACTGCTTGACAGATCGGGTCATGTGAGCGGGTGCATTGTCCTGGTGCAACAACCATCCATCATTCCCCAACTGTGGCCTTTTCTTTCCTAATTTATTTCACGAAGTCTTTTTATACCTCAATGTAGTAGCGTTGATTAACAGTCTGAGCCCTGGAACCCACTCAATCAGTACAGTTCCAAAGAATTTTTACAGCTCCTCTCTTTTTTTCAAGCTACACACTTAGTCTCTTTTGTGTGTGTGTGTGAGAGTGTGTGTGCGTGTGTGTTTCACACCTCGTACATTTACATGAAAGCGTGCCTCCACTGTGAAAAATAATAGCTTTCAGGTAGTATTATCGCCACGAATGAAATTCTAACAAAACAGGTCAGGTATGTGTCACTTAATATAGCAGTTTTCAAATCTCAACAAATATTTTATTTCCAAAAGATTAATTTCCTCTCCCTCGAAATGGTTTATCAGTCTCTTATACAAAGTGGAACATAGCAGGAATCAATTATTGCAAACAAAAAAGCACAGATGCCTAGGCACCCTTAACTACACAGTCCACTTTTAAAATGAACCTCGGGTAAGCTTTCGTTTTAGAACTTTACAAAACCATTTAAACTAGAAAGCAGTCCACATGAAAAAACCGCCAATTTTGGCTGGATAACGAACAATATCTTATACTGAAATATTTGATCTGATGATTTGATTCCTTTCAGAATCATTTCAAAGGTTAGCATCGATTTATGATTTTATTTTGGTTTAAGACAATGAAATACACTAGCTGTCATCCTGTCATTTAATAACGAATCTCTCTTGTTTAAAAGCATTTCATTACTTTATGGAAAATAAATTAATTTCCATGTATTTTTGAGATGTTACGCTATTCTGTTCTTCATGGCTTTTGTCACATTGATTCCTCCAGTTCAAAAGATTCATGCAAACTTCAGTTATGAAAAATTACGTGGTGATATAAAAGCAGTGTTTATTTGCATAATTTTCAGTGTATATGCATTGAAAATATGAGCAGTGATGACAGTGTTGGAAATATATTTTAAATGAGCCTTCATGAAAAAATACAAAGCAGTTAAAAAACCAATTTCCAGTTGCGCTCTGAAAGCAGCAAAAAGTGATGATAATAATTCAAAACAATTAAAAACTAATACGTTTAAGATTCATCCCATATTCAGTTCGGAAGGAAAATAATGTAAAAACCAATTACCAACAGTACAATGGCAAATTGAAAAACAAAATGTGGGAAAAAAGTGTCAAAACAAAAAAAGAAATATGAAATTTATATGTTTCGTGACGATGCAGTGAAAGATATGAAATTCTTATTTCATTTCGGGATTTGGTATGTTTTCTTCCCCTCCCGGTTTTCTTACAGTGTTCCACTAAACTTTAGGCATTAACGTATTATTTTTTAATACATTTCCTATTAACTTAGCTTTATATTTTTAAATCAGCCTTATATTGAGCTCAAAGGCTCAATACATTTCTTTGTGTATTTGCTGCAGCATAAGAATCAAAATACAATGAAAATAGAATATTACTTACAGCTGAAGGTTACAAAAAAATTAAACTGATAAAAACTTAAGCGGCAAAAAGCATAAACTTAACAAATTTTATGGAAATTTACAAGCCGATATCTATTCAGCAACTAACGTGTTATTTTACCAATATTGCATGACGTTGCAAAAGTTGCAAAATCCGTTTTTTAATAAGGGATGCAATATGGCATGTACAAGAGAAAATAATACCATAAAATTAATTCATTCCTGTGTCACAGCATGAATCTATGATTAAATACCCTCGAACAAAATTTCAAAAGGAAGCTAATAAATAATTTCAATTGTAATATTCATGTTCACCTCAATAGTGTAATACTATTATTATTTTTGCATTTAAAATAACAATCAGCATTACTTCTGTGTGGTTTCAGACATATGAATGAAAATTGAATTTTACATTGAAATTGAATCACCCTATGCTATATGGAAAAATAATTTATAAAAAGCTGATGTGTTCTCCACGTGACTTCCATACGGAATATTAAATTATACGCATTTTTCCTTCATTTTATTTAAACGTATTGAACTGAATTAAATATACATCGGCGATAGCACATAATCCACAATAGAATAAATGCACTCCTTAAAATTCACTATATTTATTTATCATAGCCAGGCTCTGGCGCTAGGTTCCTTTAACAGCATTACATCTCATTCATTTTATAATTTAGAATGCGAAAAAATTATATCATCCGAAGAATTATCTAATCGTTGCCACATGTTCTATCCAAATACTATAATAAATCTAAAGCGATGTATAAAAGAAATTAAGCAAATAAAAAAAATGGTTTTCATAAATTGTTCAGCGCCGCTTACTTAATGGACATACGCTAGGCGTAAAACATTCTCCTCTGTTCGTGACAGAGTGGAGACAATATTTGCTCCTTAATACGGAAGACTTATTTCCTCGAATTTCATTCGATATATTTCTCATTCAATGAATTCAGTTTTCACTGCGCGGCAAAGCAAAAATACACAAAAAATATTTTCACAATAAAACCAAAAGATAGAGAAAACCATAAACCATCAAGTATAGTTTAACCAATTAAAAACACAATTTTAGAATTAAAATTACAGTTTCTACGCCAAAATAAGGAATTCGGCCAGCAGGCAAGAAGGCAGGTGTTTCAGTGCACGAAACTAAAAGTTTCCTTTTGGTCCCACTCTGCAAAAAGACTCTGAAGATGCAGAAAGACCTATTTCACTATTCTGCTAAGTTTCAAACATAAACAAAAATGTCTGCTGTGGTGAAAAATAAATTAGGCTTAGCTGCACTTAAACAACTTTTAAATTGTTGATAATTCTATAATTATTGCAGGCAGATTAACTAAAGGCATAAAAACCTTAACCGGATGATAAGAACAACGTAATTCAATCATTTTTAAATAACAAAATGCACAATTTACCAACATATAAGGATAAAAAAACTGAGCTCACTGAGACGAGTAACAAAGTGGTTATATTGTCAGGACTGACTGTTTTGTGCATACTTTTGGGGAACATGGTCGTGATAGCTTAAACTCCTGATTTTGAACAGGGAGCTGAATGCAGCTATGTTCAGTGGAAGTGGTAGAATAACTCCACGCAACGAGGGTTTAAAATTACCCTTTTATTAACCTACTATTTACAGCCACTTCCCAACTCGGAAGAGATAACAGAAAATAATGACCGCACTTGGGTCTAAACTGAACAATCAACTAATGCAAAATAAAGTTAAGTAGAAAATTAAGTAGTCGTTGCTCTCAGAGCTATAAACGCGAGGTTGGCCTCTACGCTAACTTATCAGTGGTGCGTAGCAAGATTTAGCTAATACTAACGTACTTAGATTTCTTTAATAAGTAATAGAGTAACAGCGCTAAGGCTTAGGACTTAAATACCAGCTAGTCAGGTGAACGTCGAACAGAGCTGCAGTGATGAGACTTAAAGCTCTCTCACACCGAGAAGTTCCTTGCTAACCTTTTAAATACAAAATTTGGCTCCACTTCAAATTAGCATAAAACTGAAACGCGCGCTCTTTCTAACGGAAGGTTGAAATAAGAACTTACAGGAAAGAGAAAATTAACATAAAAATTTGTTAGTTTAAACTAAAACCTTACAATATATATATATATTTACGATGGATAGGATAAGAAATAAATGGTAACCTCAAAATTGACTATTCTAAATTTTATGTTCTCCCCCTATGTTCATCTTTTCTCCCAGGTTCGAGATCTTTCCAAAATCATATGAAGGTTACATAACTCTGTTTGCAAATAGAGGGGTGCAGTTATCCTTCAGATCATTTTAATAACGAACGTTTAACCATGCAAAGATAATTTGGCTGTTGATTTTTTTGGGAAATAGAGACAATAACGTGATGAATTAGCCAGACATATTTTGAGACCTAAAACCTATAGCACACATCTGGACTCTCTAAGAAGGGCAACTGCAACTCGCCTTCACTCGTCCAGAATCAACATGGACTGTAAGAACAAGCAGCAACAAGAACTCAGAAACTGATTTATTTCTGTTACAAAGTCAAGCTGTTAAGACTGTATTACTATTACAGCTAACCATACCATTCTTAGAAGGGACCAATGGCCTTCTTTTCTATTGGATTTTGTAACCGCTGTTTTAGATCTTCTCCCGCCTATGAAATTAATGCGCGTACATGTGCCTGAGGTTCATCATTTTTGCATTATATCATCTAATATTCGTACCAAAATTTCAGTAAAGTCGCTTTGTCATTTCTGGATATAATTGGCTAAAAATGTAAAATCTTTAAGCATTGAAAACAGATATATTTGAAATACTTCTACTGACATTTGCCATCAAATAATAAAATGTCATGAAGCTACCGAAATTAATAAATATACAAATGGATCTAATAAATTTTAAAGTAGATGTAGCGTAAGAAACTAGAATCATAAGATTTAATTTATTAGACTTATCTAAATGAAAGCGAAAGAACACATTTTTACACTTGCGATTTTAAATTGTAAAAGGCTCATTGTATGTCTAGCAGAGAAAAAGAGTTTTCGTAATTTATTTACAACTCTGATACGCTTATATTACTTACTAAATATATTTCTTCCATGTACGGCACTCAGTTTTATTTAGAATTTCAAAAGGCATTAATGTTCCATAAAATTAATATCTGTCTCGGAGAAAATATTTAAATGCAATAAAATACTCATATCGATAAATTAATTAAGAGTTTTCTGATAACTAAAACGAAGTATTAAAAATGGCAATTATTCTCTCGCTTAAAATTGATTTCTTAATATCGTTCTAAACGTACTGGGACATTTTAATTATTTCCTTTAATTAAGCTCACTAACTTGTTTGTTCCTTATTATCTTAATTAATCATAGATTAAGTACTTAATTGTTTACTTTACCATAATATAATGAATAAATTTCTTCATTACAATAAACGTAGTTATGTTTAAAAAACACATCCATTTTTATTTTTACATATCTTTTTTATCTTTTTTAGTTTATGACATTTCTTGACTTTTAAAAGGCCTATGTTTTTTGTGTTTGTCTGGGGGTTTGCTTTGAGGAAAACAGACTATTAACAATATTAATTCTAGTTGTACATTAATATCTTTTTTAATGCAGCTTGTAAAAGCGTACACTGCGGAATAAAAATGGTGCAGTTCTATGTCTTCTGTTGTACTGGGCCGATTGCTAAACTTCAAATTGCCTTTATCATGTCTTGAAAGCGCGACTTAGGCTATGCATTAGATTTATATATAGCATTATTCTAATACAGGTTTTTTTACATAGAATAGGACTTTTTTTAAACGACATGCCATTTTTTTCCACATTTCGATTCTACGACTCAATTTCTGCCAAACTGCCAAGTTTTGAATAATTCGTAAGAGTAGCTTTAAAAAATTAGCTCTTAAAATTTTAACTTCCCAATGTTAATTGAATTTGATGTATATTTATTAATACCACTTTTTCTATTAAACTTACTTGATTCCTTCTTCCAGAATTCGAAATTTACGATTAATCCAAATACAGCTCGCACATTTTTTATGATTTATTTCTCAAATTTGTATATTTAAATATCTTTTATAAATTTTTCGAAACAAATTTTGAATTAAAATCTATAGCATTTTTACCATCATCTTAAAGGAGACGTATTTCTAAGCATACCTGCAAAAAATTAGAGTTTTATGCAAAATTTCAGAACATATACGTGACTTTATATACTGGCGCGTTTTAAAATTTGGCTTATTTTTTTTAAAGCGATGATAGCATCAAATGTGGTTTAAGCAATTTGTTAAACTAATTTGAAAGTAGGAACGATGTGACTTTTTTCCCTCCTGCGCAATGTAAAAGGGAAAGGAAAGTAGTTTGCCATATATTATTAAATACACAAAGTGAATTATTCTTGGCACAAGCTGAAAATATTCGCCAAAGTAAATTTTTTAATTCCTCCATAATTTTTCACCAAAAATTACAAAATTTAATATTTAGGATATTTTGAGTCGTAGAATCGAAATGTAAAAAAATATTGGCTTGTCATTTCGGAAAAGCCAGATTTTGTGTTAAAATACGTACATTAGAACAATGCTCAGTATAAATCTAATATATTTGCTAAGTCGCGCTTTCGAGACACAAAAAACGCAATTTGAATTTCGTCATTCGGCCCAGTAGAACGAAAGATATAGAACTTTCCCCCTTTTTTTCCCCAGTGTACATGTAAATATTTCCTGTTTTGTTAGTTAGGCACTTATATCAAGACTTTTTGAAAAAAAAAGAGATTTAATTCATTGCTATATTCCTTTAATATTTTCAATAATTCCGGTATAAATCATCTAAGAGCTTCAGTTCCGCAACATAAAATTCAGGGTAATATAGATCAGTGGTCTTTAAACTTTGTCAACTCACAGAAGTCTTAGTACTAAAAAGATTTTTTGGAGAACCTTGGAAATTAACCTAACCTTAAAAATCCTAATCCTTAGAAATTCTTAATCCTAACCTTAGAAAATAAATCTTTGAATAATATTCAAAGTAGATCAATATGTTATAGGTAGTATACGTGAAGGTAATTAAAGAAAAGCATCGTATTTTTTATTAAAAATATTAATAGCATTAACTCGTGGTGCAGATGTCACCTTGCAATGTATTACAGTTAATGACTGAGGTGTGGTTGCATTTTCATTGCATAAAATGGGAAAGTCTTGCTATATTGATGTTGTCGGCACTCGCATTTGTTGTATTACTTTTAAATTTAACTTTATTAATTTACTCATGGGTGCCATTATAGTACAAACATAATACTAAAGTTGCTAGAGTAATCATAACAACACTAACTAATACACTGCGAAAAGGAGAAAGGTGTGACATGCATTGAAAACAAAATATTAGAATTTTGGAAGGTATTTGTGTTTTAAATAAGTATAGTTATCAAAACCATAACAATGAAACAACAAGTGTAACTTTTCACATTTTTATTAGCACATTATCACATTTTTATACACACTTCACATTTCACAACTTTACATACCTTTCCTATACAAATTCATCTAAAGAAGGGGCGGCAACTGCAAAAATTTACTTGATAAAGCTGCTCAATAACGCTGTTACAATTTGGAGCGTTTTGTCTACGCTTTGAAACCAGGGTTGATATTTATAAAGAGGGGAAAAAATACATTTTAGTGGACACTATAGGAAAGAAAACTGGACCTTCTGCCTTTTTATTCTTTAGGCACGGTCCTCCATACGCTTCCAACCGTCGGTTGTTTCCTCCTCGAAAATCCTGAAGCCATTTTTTTTTTCAGTCAGGTAAAAGCTCGATGTCTTGCTTCTCGTCTGTCTTCCGATTCCCGCTCTCGAACACCGCTGCAGGCTCTTTTTCTTCTTCTCGCCAGCTCCGGCTTGGAGATGCTTGATGTTCCAAAAGTCGCTAAATGTTAGGCAATCCTAAGAGGAATAACCATGGCAGAAGGCGGAAAAGTCTTCAGAGGAAAACCGCCGTTGGCGAACATTTCGTATCTCGAAGAATTTTCGTTCAGCGCATGGGGTCAATCAACTATTCGCCACAGTGAAATAAACACATTCCACACAGTAGCGTAGCGCAGGTTGTCACTCTTACATGGGTGGAAGCCTAACGGACTCCAAGTCACCCTCGTGACAAAACCCGTGAGCAGCATAATTGCATAGAGAAAAAACCTTTAGAAAGAGGGTGCCAAAAATGAACTTTTGGCTGAGGAATTCCCAGGCAACTGATTGCCTGAGATAAACTTTCTGTGAATCGGGAGGTATTTTTTCCTCCAGGGAATTTCGAAAACAAATCTGTAAAAAAGTTGTCTTGTGGAAATGAATCGCAAAATTCTGACATTTGATTAACTAAATTAAACTAAACACCGAAGAATGTTTCGACAGTTGAAATATAATAATTACACGGCTAAATTTATATTTCTTCAACACCATAAACAACTTTACCAGAAAGAAGGATACGTTAAACAAACTTATTAAACTTTATACATCAACTAGTGTAATAAACAGAGAACTTTAAAATTAAAGTAAAAATGACCTTAGGGGTCAAAATAGCCAGAAATTAAGCAAACAATTTAAAAATCAAGTTAAGATTTTGTGTTTAAGAACAAAATTAAATGGTTAATCAAACAACACTTAAAGTATAAAAGAAAAATTAACACAAGCAACTTAAATTCAGCGTTAACCAAAACTCTGCCGTTTAAAAAAATTAACAACAACTACTTTTCAACAAAGCAAATTAAAATCAAACTAATAAAATCAAATTAATAACTTCCATTACTGATAACTGAATTAAGATAAACATTACAATTAAGATAAGTGTTAGAATTAAGATAAGTATTTATTACATAACCCATCTTATATTCTGCATTATTTTTGTTTCTGTATTTTGTTTTTATTGCCACATACGTTGAGAAAGTCTTTTTATTTAAATACGTTGTTGCAAATGAAACTTTAATAATATACATAATTATTAGAATTGTCTTCTAAAATACTTTATTTTTATTGTAGAAGCACTTGAAAGATGCTGCTGGCCTTACAATTCTATGTATCTTTAAATCAATGACAATGTTTTGAGCTGGCGAACGGCAGAATATTCTGACAGAAAACATTTTTGCTTTTTAGGGGGAGTCAAACTAATTTGAAATGTGTTGATACCTCGAGGAAATTTTACCAATTTCGCTTCCAGGCTTAGCCATTTTAAAATACCATCTAGAATAATATATTTGTGAAAGGAAAATTCTTGGTTTTATGAACGATGATAATTCTAATTTCATTCATTCACGCGATATCCTGTTTTAAATTTTATCATAGTAAATGTCACTTCTGTTCATTCTAATTACTGTAATGGATTACTGTGAAAACTGATTGTATGAATTCTTGTATTACTGTGTCTCTGGTGTCAGGCGGTCTCTATAGTTTGCACTAGATATTAATGCGATGTATTTTACAGAAAAGAACTCTATTGTATTAATGAGCACTCTATTGTATCTTTTGGTATGTATCTTAAATTGAAAAATAGGCCTACTCCTCCACTGGTTTATTCAAGCTATATAAGAAGTAAAAAGGTATGTTTTTTTTTTTTGTAGATTTCTTCTGTGCTAAATTTTAGTCCTGCCACCTTATTTATTTGAATCCAGTTACATAACTCCGAAGTCATAGTTTACTTACTTAATACATGTTTGATGTTTAACCTTACTTATTTAGTTTGTTCATCTAATAGATTGATTTACACAAAACACCACACCAACTGGGTTCTTGTCTTACGCAACGTTTGTAATGTTCAGTTTATTTAATATGTTATATATTTTTAGACTGCTATTACCACATACCAATTCGAAGTAGTTCACAGATTTCATTCTATATATTAAAATGGCACAATTTAACGATAAATTGTTTTATAACACCATGAGCAAATACTAACAAGTCTGACTCTCTGATCTGAGCCTAGATGAACAGGAATGATTCTCCCTAACCTCCATTTAAGAGGTGCAAGACTGGCTATTTGTTGGAAGATTGAAGTTTCTGTTCTGGGAAATAATCTCTCATAGCTTTCTTGAACTGGAATTCCATTATGCAACTTTTAACACTGTTGTCTAAATGCAATTCATTTTTTCCCATTCGAAAACAGTTTGGTTTTCCAACGCATTGCAAGTCATTCTCTTTCACAAACGTCATACGTCGAAATTTATTTCGACCCGAGAAACCCCTGGATTTGACTCGCTGATAAAGTTTGCAGACCACTGCTTTAAATTATCAATTAATCGTTAATTTTCATCTTTACGGATTTCTAACTGGTTTTTGAATGATTAGATATAGAGAAAGTTTAAATCCTTAAGGAGATTTAATGATACTTGTGTATTAGCAAAATAAAAGAAGAAAATTTATAAGTTGCTTAGTAAAATATTTGATGCTAGGTAAAGATAAATTCTATGATTGAAATATTTCACAAAATGAGACATTAAGGTTCTTTAAGTACAAAATTTTGTAAAACGGGGAATCACTGCTGGCACAAGAGGAATGCATTCATACTGAGATAGCTGAATTATTTACCATGCTAAAATAACAGTTATAAGAATCACAACGTAATGAACAATCTGCAACTAGAAGACAATGATGGCAAGACTAGGACAAAAGATCCCAGCAAGTTCCTATGATAGAATCTTTCAAATAACTCAGCATTTCAGGAATCCAAAATTTTGATGGAAATACAGACTATAATCAAAAACATTTTTTGCCAAGGTTTACACTCTTATTTTGCCATGTGCATGACGAGAAGTTTACCAGTATCCACCTCATCTATAGCTAAATGAACTGGAAACTGTAATGACGATCAATGATACGTATTGAAAAAATCTGCAAATGTGTGGAACAGAATGATTAAATGACAGCGGTGATTATTAGCAGAAGAAAAAGAAATGGAAAAATAGTGATCACTTAAAAGCAATTGCAAAGGTGTATTACTCTATAACTCCAGAAATAATAATTTTTGACCATTTGTGCAAAAACTTATTGTAATTTCATACTGTTTTTTCTTGCTCGATTATAGCTGGTAATATTTGGGTTCAGGTAAAACTGCTACCGAAACTAATGTTGTTTACTTTGTTTGACGATTCTACCAAAGCCTAAGAAAGCTATTTGACTAGGAAGTATGCCTTCATAAAAAAATTCTTAAGGAAAACTGCTTCGTGTTTACGTTACACATAGAGAAAACTCGAAACCTCCATTTAGCTAGGTTATTCACCTTAAACCGTAGCACGAGCTATCAAATTTCAGCGACCATTGATTAGGATTTATTCTCGAAGTTGATCGTTTCGTATGATGTGTTTCGACAAAATAACATAGAAAGTTTTAATACTGTTATAACTACAAAACCACTGCAAGATCTGATCATTACATAAGTATCCAATTCAGTCCTACTTATCTCCTCCATAGCATGATAGGTCTGCAATAGGAAATAGGCTGAAATTACTCGAATTTCATACAGGAAGTCTTGCAGCTTGTCAGAGAAATATGCAAAAATTCTCCAGATTCATTTAGGTTTCGATTTGCCTAACACACTAGAAGAGTTTATCAATGCTAAAACAATGCAAATATTGTATTAATTTTTGTCGTTTAAATCATAATATGTACATATATTCATATATTAACTACACCTTCCAAATACTTTCTTGGGAAATTTCACTGAATTTAATTAAAATATATTAAGGCTTCATAATGTAACATTTTGGATTTTTGGATAAGGTTTAAAACTTTAACCTTTTTGGGTAAATCTAATATCAACTTAAGAAACAACTAATTAAGATTTTATATTAATAATTACTCCATAATTTAATCGGAAAAAACAGAAATAATAAAGATGATCCAAATTAAATTTACAGGAATATTACTTAGTTAAGTTACTCATTTGAACTCCTAAAATAATATGAGCTCTAAATTTATAAAAATCAGATGAATTTGTAAAAATAGTACTGGAGAAAAGATTTTAATACATTAAGAATTAATATGCTCAAGTTAGTTCTCCATGCAGTTCTTTCTTTAATTAAATTATTTTGGGAAAACACATAACTGGGAATACAAAGCTTTACTAATTTGCTGTATGCCTTTTTTCATTGGAGCTTGCCAACTGGTAATGAATCCATTCCATTGCATACTTTGAAGTAAGTAATTTGTCTTCAGGAACCCTCTGGTCTGACTTTTCTCATCACGTACATGATTTTTTTGAGGGGGGTTAGACTTTTCTTGAAATTTTCAGTACCATTTCACTTTCAGTATCATTTCAGTTCTAGCTTAGAACTCCACGAACACTAACAAGCGAATAATCGCTTAAGCGTGTGATCAAAGCACGTAAGACTCTAGGAGGGTTCGCAACCCTTTATTTTTCAGAATATTTACAATCAGTTCCTACTTGGAACTTTACACAAAGTCTCCACTCGGGCTTGAATTTAAATAATAATAAATTTAAATTAAACTAACTTAACTTAACTAAGCTATCTGAAAGGTATAGCCGAAGCTATCAGAAATCTAACTAGTTGGTCCCTAAGTATTAATTAAATCGGCGAAGCCAAGCAAGGGTATAAGGTATGGCCGAACTTAGTAACTAAGAGAGAAATTAGCCAAATGCAAACGTGCGCTAGTCAGGGAATCAGACTCTGTCTCTAGAAGTCGGTGAAGTATCGACTTAAATAGTACTCTTTCTCATTTGCATTTACTGCATTTCTGAAATTACATTCTGGTAGGAAAAAGTAAGCTGAAATTAGAATAAGATAGGAAAGAGGCAAAACTTAAAATAACTGTTAATAAACTTAGGATAAATCTAAAAGCTTAATGAAATCAAGTAAGTAATCAAAACTCGTCTTGGCAGAAACAAGTTTCATTATATAAAAACTGAATTATATAAATTATATAAACTGATTATATAAATACTGAAAAGTAAGAACTACATGGAAAACGGGAACTGTGCAAATGTTTTATTTATCAAAACGTTTTACTTCATTCTCATTTTATTCCTTAGTTCTTCGGATCTCATGGATCACAGTGAAAAGTAGTGTTTTTACTAAAGTAGTTGTCTTTAAAGACTTTTTTCTCCTTAAAATATTCATAGCATTTAGGAAAGTAGTATAAAAGATAAGAAATGAGGAATGTGAGTTTTGTTTGAAATAAAAGGACATAATTTGGAAAACAGTTTCCTTGATTTATACCAAACAACCTGCAGAACGCTTCGGACAAATTAAGAAAGCTGTATTTTAATTGCTACATTCTTCATGCCATATTATTCATACGCGTGGTTCCCTCCTCATTTGCGGTATTTCCTTCTCTCTGCAACACATAGTTTTATTCTGTAACCCCAAAATGAATTACTACTAAAAGCTACGTCCCTATTAAGGTATACCTTTAAGACAAATATATCGAAATCTTTTCCAGCACCTGATTTGATATCTTCGTCGCCTGAAGACAATCAAGCAAAGATTTGAAATCTATTAAACGCAAATCCTATTTCTACTTCGTCTTAAAACTAATCGAATGGTACTGATCTCTTGCGTCTCGTTTGGAGACTTTATGTTTCCCAAGAGAAGGAATGAAACACATCTACCATTTACCTTTGTAATAGAGTGTAAGAAGTCTAAGGAAAGACGAATGTGTATCAGCAGGGAACAAATCAAAGAAGCTGTAACTTTATTTCAATGATAAGCATTGCTGAGAAGGGGAAAGAACAAGGCTTTAGTTTTGTTAGCCCTACACTAACTTTAATTTATACTGGTTTAATTTTAAAGAATATATTCTATTATTTAATAAAATATAATATATCGTATTGCAACAAACATGAATCCTCCAAATGAAGAATAGCATGGAAAACTGGCATTGTGCTCATTTGATGTATAATAAAACGTTTAACACTATAATCATTTCATTTCCGGAAGCGGTGATCCTCTTATTATATAGATACGTAATAGGTGGACCACTGTTGTCCACCTATTACGTATCTAGGGATGAAAAAAATATCCATGCCTTCGCCGGGATTCGATCCCGGGTCCTTCAGTCTAACAGTCAGTGCCCTTAACTACTTTCCGGTCCGAGCCGATTAATTTATACTTAAATAAGTTATTTTATTCTGAATTAAATCGTTTTCGCTTAGTTAAGACTTAAAAATTCTGCTGATTTCGTTTAACCAAAGTTACTTTTAATTTGTAAATTTTTAGCAATTCTGAATTGTCTTTGGTTTAAAATTTCATTAATAACTGGTAATGCTGTTGCTCTTATTGACAAATGCTCACTTTTCTGAGCTACAGTCAACCCAAGCCCAGGCAATTCCTCGCGGAAAGGAGCGCAAGATACGCCTGCCTTTGACAACAGCCATGAGCACCTTACAGGTGATGGTGCGATTTAGCTTCGATCCTACCCCAGTTTTGATAGACAGCAACCCGGGGGGAACGGGTCTCAATGTCTCTCAACCCTCGTTCTCTACTACTAACTTCTCGAGACGACTTTCATTTAGTCGCATATTTAGAATGCCGCCATGCCGCAATGACATTATGAATTTACATACATCCATACCTTCTCTGCGATTCGAACCCGGAACCTTCGGCAGTCAGTGACGCTACCACTATACCGGCTGGACGGCATTTGTTTAATACGTTGCTTATTTAGCTTGTGTTATTAATATTGTTGCGTGAGTACGGGTTCGTAATAGATTAAATGCCCAAGTCAATAAAAAGTTAAACAATTTATTCTTTTCTCAAGAAATAAAACAAAATGCTGAAATATTTCTCAGAGATATTCGTACAATATAACAATATCTCAAACGTTACACATAACTCAGTTCAAAACACAGAAAGTTAATCCAATTTCACAGCAAATTCGCTACAATCAATAACAATGCTAAGTAAACATACAGTTCGCTTAAAATAACAGCAACTGAGCTCAGGTATTTTAATTTGGCTTTCATAACATTTAATTATTCACCAGAACAATCTGGTAAAATCAATTTTCTAGATTCACAACTATACAACAGTACGTAAATGTAAAGCTTTGTAAACAATTTTAAAGTTCTAACAGATTCTGATAGTAAATACTGATGTAAACAGGTCATGTTTGCAAAAATGATTTGTAAGTGGGAACATCACGCCTGTTTCTACTGCAATGTATAATGTCATGAATGATGATGTCTGTGCCCACTACAATAGATAACATCTTGAAACATGTACCTGTACAACTATGTAAATTGCAATGCATATCATGCAATGTATTTCCAATTACTTAAGCTAATTTAACGCCGAAAGAAAGGAGTACCATTGATGCCGTCAATGGTGGCAGTACTTGTAGTGTTGGTGGAGTCACAATTTCCATCACGACTCGAGAAATGATGACGGATTGTTGTTAATTTTCTAGTTAGTGTGTAGGGCTAATACCTACTTACTTAGGGTAAATATTAGGTAGCTCCTTCACTTCTACATAACATAACATACAAGGAATTCCAATGATGTGTCAGATGATGAAAAGTCCATTACTGCCGCCACCCACTGCAGAAATGTAAAGCTCTTTAAAATGGGGCTTTTCGTACTCTGGCAACCTCTGCCCAGCGAGATGGCCACTAATTACTTCTTCCCTTCTTGATAGGCACGGTTTTAACATCCGTACCCTGGAGTATTCTGCACTTTCTTCTTATGTACACTTCAGCACTGCATTTCCAACACTTCCGGTTTTTTTGTCACCAATATTTCGTTGCAAGGCATTTAGTTGTCTGGTTAAATCATCCAGGCGAGCAGCTATGAGTATTTGATCCACTGGCTCTTGGACTTGAGCAGCTGTGATTGGGTTTCGGTCTCTGCGAGTTGTTTGCTAGGCTGCCTCGAATTTCATGGCGTATACCAGAGCACTTTTTAAGTCATTCACCTCAGGCATTTGCAGTGCTTTCTGTATTTCAGGATACCGGATCCTGTCGATGAAGTATTGCAGAACCAGTATTACCCATGTTTCTCTTGGGCACTGCGTAAAGGCGAGATGAGACAAACTTTCAACATCCGCGGCAAGCTCTTGGAGTGTTTCCGCGGGCTTCTGTTGAAGGGATTTTAATTGAAACCTACTGTAGTGTTTTAAAAATTTCTTCCAGAAGAGCAGCTCCAATTCGCCGGAGAGAGCTTCGAAGTCTAGTCTCTGGGTTTCTGGAAGAGTCTGTAGGATATCCGCTGCGTCTGCTCTTAGTGAAACGACGAGATAACAGGCCTTAGCCTGGGAATCCCATCCATTCGCATTCGCAACTTTAGAAAATTGTGTCTTATACATATGCCAGGAGGTCTTCCCATCATACGTGGATAACTTCAGTGAGGAACGAGAAGGCACAGATAAAAATTTAAATCCATCAGATTTGCTTCCTGCTGTCACTACAAATTTCTTTAATGCTTCAACTTCCTTGGCGACCGAAGAAATCATGTTATCAGTTTGTTGTTGAACAGCTCAAACTCTTCCTTCGATTTCTTCTTTGACAGAAGAAACTCTGTAACCTATTTGTCGTTTCACGGCTGAAACTCTCTCTTTCATTTACTCTTTCACAGCAGAAACTCTATAACCTGTCTGTTGCTCCATGGCCCAAAGTCTCTCTTCTATTTGCTCTTTCAATAAAGAAACTGTTTCTTTAATTTGTACAACTTTATTTTCAACCGCGTCTATTCTGCCTTCCATAGGCTCAAATTTGTTTTCTATTATGCAAGTAATTTTCTTTTTCATTTCTTCTTGACCTGCTTGAACGGCTTTCGTATCTTCCTTAACGGATTCTTGTCCAGCTTCCATCCTTTCTTGACCCGCTTTCATCTCTTTTACGGAATCTTTCATCTCTTCTTTAAATGATGCTTGGTGAGCTTGGAATGCAGCAAAACCAGTGACAAGCTGTCTCAATTGTTCTCTCATCCCTCTCGTGATTGGCATTCAAACCCCACTACTGACATCAAAAAATGTTGCGTGTGTACGGTTTCGTAATTGACTGAATGCACAAGCAGATATAAAGTTAATAAAATTTATTCTTTTCACAAGAAATAAAACAAAATGCTGAAATATATCCTCAGAGATATTCGCACAATATTACAGTATCTCAAAGTTAAACAGAACTCAATTCCAAACAGAGAAAGTTTATTCAATCTCACAGCGAATTCGCTACAATCAATAACATCGTTAAGTAAACTTACATTTCGCTTAAAACAACAGCAATTGAGCTGACGTATCCACAAAAGTACTAAGCAGTCTATATATTTACACGTTACTCCGGATAGAATTTATTTTCGGATTTTAAACGGAAATTAAACTGTTAGATATAAATCATGTTATAAGCAAAAACAATATCCTCCACTTTTTGTACATAATTTTAATTTTAAGTGGAAGAATTTTTTTTTTATTTTGTTAGAAATCCGTTTTTTAGAATTTCGGCAACTGATTTCAAACCGAACCGTTTTAGTTCCTTGTACGAGTAAAAATGAAGTATTGTAATAGCAAAAAATTTCGGGTATCATATTTCAACGAAAATATCCGTTTTGGCCACCATCAAATGCAATTTAACGATTTTTCTGCTTGACATCCGTACGGAAGGACAGAACAAAAGATTCCTTTTTCTCCAAAAAATTATAAAACTGATTTAAAATGGATTCTGAAGAGATTTTTACGTGAAGTCTCTGTGTACATGCGTGCGTATGTATTTATATATGTATTTCGCATAACCCAAAAACGAGTAGCCTCAGAGCGGTGAAATTTAGTATATAGGACTGCTATAACAAGTTGATGTGCACCTCCTATTTTAGCTGAAGACGGCTGCACCAAAAGTATATAAATATATGTATATATATATAGTCATACTGTTACTCGGCTCAGCTCAGTTTTTTTATTCTTATATGTTTGTAAATTGTGCATTTTTTGCCTTAAAAATGATCGAACTATGTTGTACTTATCTTCCAATTAAGATTTTTATGCCTTTAGTTAACCTGCATGATATAGTTGTAGAATTGTCAACAACTGAAAAGTTGTTAAGTACGGTTATGCCTAATTTTTTTTAACCATAGCATTCATACTTGTTTACATTTGAAACTTAGCAGAATAGATTATTTGTTTCCAATTTGGAGAAGCTAAGCTTCGCAAAGCAAAGTAACGTCTTTATTTATTATTAAGAATTAAATTACGCGTACTAAATTCTGGAATTATCACTTAATTTACTAAATTATCCCATATATTGACCCAGCACAGCATTCATAACAAATTAAGTCAGGTTCCGCGTCTTTATTATCTTTTTGTCCAGTGAGATCAAAAGTAAACTCTCAGTTTTGTGCACTGAAATCTGTCTTCTTTTCCGCTGGCCGAATTGCGTGTTTTTGCGTAGAAAGTGTAATTCTGATTGTAAAAAATATTTTCATTTGTCTTAGCTGTATTTGGTGCTTTATGTTTTTCTCTATCTTTCAGTTTTTAATACAGATATTTTAAGATTTTATGCATTTTTGCGTTTGTCTCTAATGAAATTCGAGGAAATAAGTTTAAATGAAAGGAAGGAAAAAATGCGAATAATTAGATAATTCATACAAGTAAGTTATGTGGCGTATACATCAGGTTTTTTATTTAGTTCTTATTGAAGGGGCAGATGGAAATGGTTTCATTGAAGTTTTTTAGTTTTACAATCTCCTGTCGTTTCTCAAATAGACCTAAAAACTATAATTTTTTTAATATTTCTAGTACAAAGCATATTCTCCGAACTATGACATTTTCAATAAACTGTTCAATCAATTCAATAAACTGAAACCGTCTCATCAATTCATAGTAATGAACAAATTTCTGTGAATACAATATATTAAATGAGCATAAAAATAAATATCTCAGGTTTAATCGGATAACCATATTGAATAAAGTAAAATACGTTTTTTATTGTCCTTCTTATATACATATGGAAATACTTTGTGAAATACGTGTTAGCTATTGTTGCATTCTTTTTTTCGATACGTATTTCGAAATTGAAACAGAAATTTCTACTTCAAATGTTTAAGGCTTAAACAACATTTTAATTGTTTCTCTTCTTTTATTAAATATGTATTAGCATTAGAAGAAAAAAATGCCTTGTAAGCCAGTTCACTGAACACCAGTGTATGTAAAATAAGCTAAGTTATGAAAATTGCAGCAGGCATTTTGAATAAATTTAAGCTTGTAAAATACTGAGTGTTGATTTAGTGTCTTCCCAATACATTTTGGTAATATTGCAATTTTTCTGAAATTATCAGCTAATTTGAATTTTTTCTTTAGTCTAGACAATTAATAGGTGCGGTGATAAAGCTATTTTGAATATTAATAGATTACAGAACTTTGTTTTAATGCATTGTCGTTAATTTTCTCACAGTTATTTTTAATTTTGAAACCCTTTTGATTTAATTTCTTGTTTCCCACTTACAGCTTCCTACTAGATTGAGTTTTTAGTATCATGTTCAAATGTAAATGAGGTAAGAATGGATATGTAAAGGAAGTTTCGTTTACTGCAGCAGAAAACAGTGTGGTGCTCTCCTCAGGCTAGATGTGGCGAAAGCTATCGACTGCGTCTGACATGAGGGACTTTTCTATAAATTTATTTCCAGTCAGTTTGATGGAGAGCTACTATTTACGATACATTCTTTCATCACGAACAGTAATTTTTATGTTTGTGTAAATGGTTTTGTCTCTTGCAAAAAGAATATTCGTAGTGGTATTCCTCAAAGCTCGGTCCTGGAACCGATATTTTACTATTTGACGCTGCAGATTTTCCAAAAATGCCACAGAACAAATTTATTGCGGTTTGCGATGAATGCAACAGATGCAGATGACAGAATGCGGGAGAAATACCTTATATACTCCCCCTCTTAAAGGGCGACTGGGCATTAGGGGACCCAATCGCTAAACCCTGGTGGTGGAGAATCATCATCCACCAGCTATTTTTGTCCCTGTTTGGACGCCACAGTTGGGTCAATAGGTTATTTTGAAAGAGAAAACATGAAAATTGAGTAATGCCCTCGCCGGGACTCGAATGTCTGACCTCTGGAATACCCGCCGAGTGTGCTGATCATCACACCACAAAGGCATGCTAAGAAAGCGGGAGAAATACCTTGTAACTTCTGTGTTAAATTATGGCTTTACATAGATAGATGATTTACTATCCCATCTTAATCATCCAGTGGAAATAACTCTGAACACAAAAAGGGTTAAATGCCAAAATAAAAAAACTTGGGGAACTATATTATGAAATTCGCAATTGCAAATTCCATCTGTAACTTTGCCTTAGACTCTGTTATGATGTGAGCTAAGACGGCTAGCAAAGACTAAACCCGACTCACATAAAGTTTAGGTAACGAATAGGATTATATAATGCGACACTGTTTCATAGAGCAAGATCATATCGAACAAAAGCTCGATAATTTAGGTAGTTCTGTATAGTTGGTTAGCTAATTAGCCATTAGAATATGGCAAAACATTAAGAACGCTATCTACCTAAGACGACGGATGATTTCATGGAGAACTTTCTAAGGGAAAGTGACTCATATTCACATTACACTCGGGAACAAATAGCACACAGCTTGTTGTTTTCATGCACAAAGCTCGCTTGCCTGTGACTGAATCCACGTCGAGCTTTCAGCATTCAGATGCTTTAATCACTGGGATCCTGACAGTGTTAATTTTTAGTTGGAGAGTGAGTTGAAGTACACTCTTAGACAAAAAGAAAACGACGCACCAAGAAGGAGTTATCCGAATGGGACGAAAGTCGGTAGAAGTGATGTACATGTACAGAAAAACAAATTATTACAGTTTCAGAAAAATTGGATGATTTATTGAAGTGATAGAGCTTCCCAAAGTGAGAACGTCAGTCACCTCTGGCCCTTATGCGAGCAATTATTCGGCTTGACATCGATTGATAGAGGTTGCCGATGTCCTCCTGAGGGATATCGTGCCAAGTTCTGTCCCACTGGCACGTTAGATCGTCAACATCCGGAGCTGGTTGGAGGGCCCTGCCCATAATGCTCCAAACGTACTCAATAGGAGCGAGATCCGGCGACCTAGTTGGCCAAGGTAATGTTCGGCAAGCACTAAGGCAAGCAGTAGAAACATCTGCAGTGTGGGGGCGGGCATTATCTTGCTGAAATGTAAGCCCAGGTTGGCGTAACATGAAGGGCAACACAACGGGCTTTAGAACTAAGGCAAGCAGTAGAAACATCTGCAGTGTGGGGGCGGGCATTATCTTGCTGAAATGTAAGCCCAGGTTGGCGTAACATGAAGGGCAACACAACGGGCTTTAGAACTTCGTCGACGTACCGCTGTTCTGTAAGGTTGCGACGGATGACAACCAAAGGGGTCCTACTAAGAAATGAAATGGCACCCAGACCATCACTCCTGGTTGTCGGCCTGTCTGCCGGAAGACAGTCAGGTTGGTATCACACCGCTGTCTGAAGGTGTCCCCAGACTCGCCTTCGCTGGTCATCGGGGCTCAGTTCAAAGCGGGACTCATCACTGAAGACTATTTTATTCCAGTTAGTGACATTACAGTGCGAATGAGCCCGACATTACAGCAGACGAGCTTGACGTTGTATAAAGGTCAATGGTAGTCGGCGCAAGGGGCGCTGTGACCTTAGCCCGCTTTCTGTGAGCCGTCTATGAAGAGTCCTTGCGGTCACTGAGGCACTAGTTGTTCGCACAATCGATGATAATGATGCATCTGGGGCTATGATTGCTGCTCTGACGATTGCGCTGTCTTCCCGTTCTGTCGTTTCTGTAGACCGCTTCCTTCTAGACGCTGTGTGCGACCATGGTCAACCCATTCCTGCCAACATGATCTAAGAGCGGCATCGCTCCTGCTCAAAGACCAACAAACTTCTTTGAACCCAAACACACGACCTCTCTCTAATTCTGACATCTGCGCATATCGTTCGCGCACCTGTATGCAAGGCATAGCTACTGTCTACCAGAGTACACGGAATGAAATTCGTGAAGAATTTATAACCTGGAATCGTAATTTCTCCTCTTAAATATCCTGCCTGTTGCGCAGATCAGATGGGCTGTAGCGACAACCATTCATTCATTGGCAGCCAAAATGTAAAATTATGCATTTTCCGTGGAAACCTGTATGCATATTTTTTTTGTGTCCAGTTTGCGTTATATCTTCTCGGTGCGTCGTGGTTTTTTTTTTTTTTTTTTTTTTGTCTAAGAGTGTATTTCGGAGGCGGCGCTACGGTCGCTGCCGAAAGTTCTTTCTTGAGTTTAAGAACTCTGTTTTTCTTTACGTTAGTTAATATGCATTCTAATGGGAGTCAACGAAAGTAAAAATGACAAGTAAAATAAAAATAATAAGATAATGGATTAATGAATTTAAAACCCTACGATCTCAAAGATGCATATTGCTGCATACACTATTCAAATCTTCTTTAAATAAATGAGACATCCGAAACCTTTCCTTTCATGCGTTTTTGAACGCATTATTTACGTTTGTCAAATGACACGCACATAAAGTCTGGAAGAGGGTAATTTATGATAGCACTGTGCATTCGAGCGGTATCAGTTATCCAAGGTTTTACAGATGTTTCCTTCATAGTTAACCTGATTATTTAACATGGAATCGCACATTAAGTAGCTCATTCCGCTACTAAGAATAAAAAAAAATATTGTTAGGAATTTCACATTTATTTGGCTATTTATTTAGAATTGTAATTAGATCTGCTTCATGTTGCCTTAGCAACGCAAACGATTTTTGAAGAGAAAGCTACGTCGAAAAAAAAATAACAATAAAAATAAAAGAGCGCGTGCATTTAATGCTTAATAAATAAATATCTCGTAATTACTGTTGCCATCCAGAAAAATCTAGAAAAATCGTGATTGTTCTACTGATAATTAAAAAGCTTATAAAAGCCGAGGTGAAACAGCTCATCTCAGTTAGTTGTTGTTGTTGTTGCTGTTATACTTGTAGCTGTAAAAAGCGAACTGCTGTTTGTTTACTTAATGCTGTATTGATTGTAGCGATTTCGCTGTGAGATAGAATTATTTTATCTGTTTTGAACTGAGTTTTTGCTAAACGTTTGAGATATTGTGATATTGTGCGAAGATCTGTGAAGAAATATTTCTGCATTTTAATTTATTTCTTGTGGAAAGAATAAATTTTTGTTAACTTTTTAACGACTTGTGCATTCAATATATAACGAACCCGTACGCACGTAACAATTTTTGGTGTCAGAAGTGGGATTTTTGAATGCCATTAACTAGAGCAATGGAAGAACAATTAAGGCAATTCATGGCAGCCTTTGCTGCATTTAAAGAAGAAATTAAAGCTGGCCAAGATTCCGTGAAAGAGGAGATGAAAGCTGGCCAAGATTCCGTGAAAGAGGAGATGAAAGCTGGCCAAGAATCTGTTAAGGAAGAAATGAAGGCTGTTCAAGAAAAGATGGAAGAATCTGTAAAAGATGAAATGAAGGCTGTTCAAGAAAAGATGAAGGAATCTGTAAAAGATGAAATGAAGGCTGTTCAAGAATCTGTAAAAGATGAAATGAAGGCTGTTCAAGAATCTGTAAAAGATGAAATGAAGGCTGTTCAAGAATCTGTTAAAGATGAAATGAATTCTGTTCAAGAAAAGTTGGAGAAATCTGTTAAGGAAGAGATGAGAGCCGTTAAAGCAAGTCAAGTAGAAATGAAAAAGGAAATTACTTGCATAATAGAAAATAAATTTGAGGCTATGGAAGGCAGAATAGACGCGGTTGAAAATAAAGTTTCTTCTGTCAAAGAACAAATAGAAGATAGAGTTTCTGCCGTAGAACAACAAATCGATTACA
Source organism: Stegodyphus mimosarum (assembly GCA_000611955.2). Taxonomy (NCBI): domain Eukaryota; kingdom Metazoa; phylum Arthropoda; class Arachnida; order Araneae; family Eresidae; genus Stegodyphus; species Stegodyphus mimosarum. Next base: position 102,091 of record KK121366.1, on the reverse strand, counting down.
GAATTTCTGCTGTGAAAGAACAAATTCAAGAAAGAGTTTCTGCTGTGAAAGAACAAATTCAAGAAAGAGTTTCTGCAGTGGAGCAACAAATTGATGACAAAGTTTCCGCAGTTGCCAAAGAAGTTGATACTTTAAAGAAATTCGTAGCGACGGCAGGAAGCAATTCGGATACTTTTAAATTCCTAGCCATGCCTGCGCATCCTTCTCTGAAGCTATCGACATATGATGGGAAGACCTCCTGGCAAGTGTATAAGACACAATTTTCTATAGTTGCGGAAGCAAATGAATGGGATTCCCAAGCTAAGGCCTGTCACCTTGCGGCTTCTCTGAGAGCAGACGCAGCGGATATCCTTCAGACTCTTCCCGAAAACAAAAGGCTAGATTTCGAAGCTCTGTCCGGCGCATTGGAGCTGCGTTTTGGAGAGAAGTGTTTAAAAGATTATAGCAGGCTTCAGTTAAAATCCCGTCAACAGAAGTCTACGGAAACACTCCAGGAGCTCGCCACGGATGTTGAAAGGCTGTCCCACCTCGCCTTTTCGGAGTGCCCGACAGAAACAAGAGAAATCCTGTCCCTGCAATACTTCATCGACGGCATCCGGGATCCTGAAATACAGAAAGCACTGCGAATGGCTGATGTGAAGGACTTAAAAAGTGCTCTGGTCTACGCCATGAAATTTGAGGCAGCACAGCAAGCCACTCGTAGAGACCGCCACCCAATCAGAGCTGCTCACATACAAGAACCAGTGGATCCAATGACTGCTCGCCTAGACGAATTAACCAGAAAGGTGGATGCTTTGACACGGAATACTGGTGACAAGAAATCGTTCGTAAAGTGCTGGAACTGCGGTGCTGAAGGACACATTCGAAGAAACTGCAGAACACCCCAGGGCACGGATGTTAAAACCGCGCCTCTCAAGAAGGAGGGAAACTAATTCGTGGCCATCTCGCGGGGCGGAGGTTGCCAGATAATGAAAAGCCCCAGTTTAAAGCGCTTCAGATTTCTGCAGTGAGTGGCGGCAATAACGGAATTTTCATCATGGGACAAATCAATGGAATTCCTTGTAACATGACGATCGACACGGGAGCCAATGTTACCATCATTCGAAAAGATTTGGCTCAACAACTCGAAGGTAAACTTATCTGGACGCCGCCCTGCGTTACCCTCCAGACTGTGTCCGGGGAGAAGATCGATATAGAGGGGAAATTAAACGTTAACATCACGTTTGGAAGTGCCACTTACCATCACACGGCCTATGTAGCAGAAATTACAGACCCTTGCATACTCGGATTGGACTTTTTAAGGAAACACAATTTTTCCTTGGACTTTAAAAATAACGAACTGCATTCTGCCTCTGAAGACATAACTTTATTCGAAATTAATGATGAAGGAGTGAAATCTATCCACAAAATAATAGCTCAAGACGATATCACAATACCGGCAAGAACAGAAATTTTACTTCCTGGATCCATAGCCGAAAATAGAAATTTCCGCTACGGCGTCATGGAATATCCCAAGAATTGTAATAGCCCTAAAGGAGTATTAATAGCCTCAGCACTCGTCGACCTATCAGGGACCGTTATCCCGGTGAGAGTTGCCAATGTAACTGATAAGGCGAGGGTTATTAAGAAAGGTGAAGTGGTTGCAGAATGTACCCCAGTAACCAGCGTTGAAAGAAAAAGTAACATCTCAAAACCCGTGTCTTCCGACAACATTATATCGGAGTTACTGCAGAATGCGCAATTAAACGATGAAGAAAAGAATGCTGCCGAGCGTGTTATTAAAGATCTTCAAGATGTTTTCTCCCGTTCGTCTTCTGACGTTGGTCGAACCAGTTTGACTCAACATAGAATCGATACTGGTGATCATCCACCAATCAAGCAACATCCAAGACGTCTGCCGATTGCGAAACAGGAAGAGGTACGAGCACTTTTAAAGGACATGCAAGAAAGCAATGTCATCGAGCCTTCAGCAAGTCCCTGGGCATCTCCCATCGTCCTGGTGAGGAAGAAAGACGGATCAACCAGATTTTGCGTTGACTATCGCCGGTTGAACGAGGTTACGAAGAAAGACAGTTACCCTCTTCCTAGAATTGACGACATTCTGGATACTCTTTCTGGAAGCAAGTGGTTCTCGACACTTGATTTAAAGAGTGGATATTGGCAGGTAGAAATACATCCTGATGACCGAGAAAAGACGGCATTTACTACAGGACAAGGACTTTGGCAGTTCAAGGTGATGCCGTTTGGGCTATGTAATGCGCCGGCTACATTCGAACGTCTAATGGAGACTGTTTTAAAAGGTCTTTCATACGAAGCCTGTCTGATATACCTGGATGACATCATCATCGTCGGGAATAGTTTCGAAGAACATTTGGAAAATCTTAGAAAGGTGCTTCAGAAACTGAAAGAAGCCAATCTGAAGTTGAGTCCCGCTAAATGCAAATTATTCAGACAGGAAGTCACTTATCTCGGACATGTCATCTCTGCTGAAGGTGTGCGCACGGATTCTGAAAAAGTGTCAGCAGTTAAAGACTGGAGACGTCCCGAAAATGTCCACCAGCTGAGAAGCTTTCTAGGACTTTGCACCTACTATAGGAGATTCGTGAAGGATTTTTCTTCCATCGCAAGACCCCTTCACAAGCTGACAGAGAGCAAGCAAAAGTTCGTGTGGACAAAAGAATGTGAGAATGCATTTAAGAACCTGAAGGAAGCCTTAACATCTGCTCCAATCCTGACGTATCCTCAGCTCGACAGACCATTTATTCTCGACACGGATGCGAGTAATGAAAGTGTCGGCGCTGTTTTGTCCCAAGAAATAGAGGGCCAAGAACGTGTAGTAGCTTACTGGAGCAAGTGCCTATCTAAACCGGAGAGGAATTACTGTGTCACCAGGAAAGAGTTGCTCGCCATAGTCAAAGCCGTAGAACATTTCCATCATTATCTATACGGCAGAAAATTCCTGCTCCGCACAGATCATGCATCATTGGCCTGGCTTTTAAATTTCAAGAATCCTGAGGGTCAGATAGCCAGGTGGATACAGAGACTCCAGGAATATGACATCATTATCCGTCATCGCAAGGGACAGTCGCACGGAAACGCTGACGCCTTGTCTAGAAGACCTTGCCCAGAAAACTGCCGATATTGTTCCAGGGTCGAAGCTAAATACCAACTGGTTAATCCAGTCGCACGGCAAATTACAGCATCAACATCGGCTGATCCAGACCCATGGAGTGACAAGGAAATCAGGAAAGACCAGCTGGAAGACCGTGATATTAAACCCATAATTGAGTTAATGGAGACCTCAAACAGAAAACCTACCTGGCAGGATATTTCGAGCTATAGTCCCACGACAAAACAATATTGGGCTCTCTGGGACTCACTCCATATTCGAAACGGCGTCTTGTACCGAAAATTCGAATCGGATGATGGAAAAACATTCCGATGGCAGCTGGTACTCCCAAGATCCCGAATCCCGGACGTCCTTAAAGAACTACATAGCAGCCCTGCAGGAGGTCACTTCGGAATAATGAAGACCTTGCAGAGAGTTCGGGAGCGTTTCTACTGGAATAATGCAAAGGATGACGTGCAAAAGTGGTGCCGAACTTGCGATGCCTGTGCAAGTCGGAAAGGACCGAAGAAACGCAGCCGGGGGAAGCTGCAACGTTACAATGTAGGAGCACCTTTTGAACGTATCGCCTTTGACATCTTAGGACCTCTGCCACGAACTGCTGATGGCAACAAATACATCCTCGTTGCCATTGATTACTTCACCAAGTGGCCTGAAGCGTATCCTATTCCTGATCAAGAGGCTGTCACAGTAGCAGAGATGATGATACAGCACTGGATTTCCAGATTCGGAGTGCCTCTTCAGTTACATTCCGATCAGGGAAGGAATTTTACCTCGGCTGTAGTCAAGGAACTCTGCAAGCTACTCGGCATTGACAAAACCCAAACGACGCCTTTACATCCCCAGTCGGACGGTATGGTAGAGAGGTTTAATCGAACCATCCTCAATAACCTCTCATTAGTGGTTTCCAGAAACCAACAGGACTGGGACAAGAAGTTGCCACTATTTTTACTGGCTTACCGCAGTGCTGTCCACGAGACTACCGGCTATTCCCCATCTCAGATGCTCTTCGGTCGTGACCTTCGTCTGCCATGTGATCTTTTGTTTGGTCGCCCTCCGGATGCGCCTTCATCGCCTGAGGAATACATTCAAGACCTCCAGGCCCGGTTTGAAGTGATGCACAACTTTGCACGAGAGCGAGTCAACTTGGCGACGGAGAAGATGAAGACCCGCTACGACACGAGAGCTACTGGACATCGTTTCAACGAAGGAGACAAGGTGTGGTTATGGAATCCGACTCGTCGAAAAGGACTTTCTCCGAAACTACAATCACCTTGGGATGGTCCTTACACAGTCCTAAACAGGCTGAACGACGTCGTGGTTCGGATCCGTAAGTCATCGAACTCTAAACCTAAAGTCGTTCATTACGACAGGTTAGTTCATTACTATGGCCATAGTACGTAGTGTATATAATTGTAAATAATAATGTACATAGTATAAGACCATGGTCCTATTTGTATTTAGTATTTGATTTGTATTTGTTAAGTAGTAGTATTTGATAAGTATTTGTGTTTAATAGCATTTGTATTTGATAGTATTTGTACTTAGTATTTGAATTGTATTTCGCGTTGGATAGAATTTAATTTGCTGAAAGTCACTTATTTTAATTATTGTTTATTTTGTTATTATAAAGTAATGTTTATTATAGCACTGATGCTTTAGTTGTAAGTTTGGCTTCCTGTCCAGGGATTGTACTGCCCGGGACGTGCAGTCCTTGGGAAGGGGGCAATGTTACGAATTTCACATTTATTTGGCTATTTATTTAGAATTGTAATTAGATTTGCTTCATGTTGCCTTAGCAACGCAGACGATTTTTGAAGAGAAAGCTACGTCGAAAAAAAAAATAACAATAAAAATAAAAGAGCGCGTGCATTTAATGCTTAATAAATAAATATCTCGTAATTACTGTTGCCATCCAGAAAAATCTAGAAAAATCGTGATTGTTCTACTGATAATTAAAAAGCTTATAAAAGCCGAGATGAAACAGCTCATCTCAGTTAGTTGTTGTTGTTGTTGCTGTTATACTTGTAGCTGTAAAAAGCGAACTGCTGTTTGTTTACTTAATGCTGTATTCATTGTAGCGATTTCGCTGTGAGATAGAATTATTTTATCTGTTTTGAACTGAGTTTTTGCTAAACGTTTGAGATATTGTGATATTGTGCGAAGATCTGTGAAGAAATATTTCTGCATTTTAATTTATTTCTTGTGGAAAGAATAAATTTTTGTTAACTTTTTAACGACTTGTGCATTCAATATATAACGAACCCGTACGCACGTAACAATATTATGTATGAGTAAATTTGACAAAATCTGAAAAGTTTCAGAATTTGACGGTTGCCTAAAAGGGTTTGTTGGTTTTTTAAGCTCTGCATAAGTTCGCAGAACTACAATTCACATCACTCTTTAGTAACCTACATTTCTTTTTTGTCTTTTTTAGTTTTATTGTTAAACACACATTCCTTCGCACTTACACCATATGCAACTCAACAGAAAAATTACAAAAAATTTAAAAACAGTGTAAGAGTATACGTTTACATTTCCAGACGCAGCGTTAATTGTTGGCATACATTTTCTATTTTCTTAGTCTTATCTCAGTTCTTCATATGAATGTTCAATTTTCTTACTAAGATGTGTTTGCAAAAAGTTTTTTTTGTCTCTTTATTAATAAACTTTTTTATTGTTATTTAATAATGAAGTTTTTTTTTTCTGTGTTTGCTTTATTTATCAAGCATCACGTTCTTGGCACTTACGCCATATAAAATTAGATTCAACAGGAAAATAAAAAAATATTTACAAGCCTCATATCTTTAGATTTTCAGACAGACAGTCCCGCCAGTTAGAGTTAAAAATTTTTGATTCTGTACAGTGTTGCCACTGCTCGCTTTCAAATCATAGGATTTGTTAAATAAAATATCGTTAAAGTTTTACAAATATTAAATAAATAATAATATAAACTCTAAATTCAAAATTCGGGCTTTTAGGTGCGTATGGTCGGGTGGAGGATTACGTTATTCAAAATTGCATAGCTCTAGGTAGAATTGTTTTCTCACAATGTCAGAAACTTGCGAATATTCGTGCAATTTCCTCATTATTTATTTTCTTTATATGCAATACAGGGCGATAATGCTTGGTGGCAGCAAAAAGAACAATGTTACGCCATTTATAGTGATTCATAGAAAAATGCCGTTTCGAGACTAATATCGAATTCGGGGTTAACTCCCCTTCTGAGCTAAAAAGGACTTTATTTTATTATAAAATGTGCGTTAGGACCAATTATTGAAACTGTGCAAAAAGAATGTAAAAAAAAATAATACAAAAAAATCCAAAAGCTTTCAGATTTTTTATTACGCCCAAAGGGGCATTTTTTAACGTTTTGTGTGTTAAATTTACTCATCATGCTTTTCTCGCTTAAAACATAAAATTGCATTCAACAGCAATATCGCAAAACAATTTTAAAATGAGCGTATCTTCAGAATTTCCGATACACAGTCTCGCGCGCTGGCGATAAAAATGTTTTTTTTTTCTTACATTGTTGCCATTGCTCGCTTTGAAATTGTTCAGTTTGTTAATCAAAATTTCGTTAAAGGTTTACAAAATGTGAAGCCGATAATTATTTAAATGTGTACCCTTCTTACCAATCGGATTTTTTAATGTAAAGCTTCTCATGTAAAACTGAACTGTTTTCCAAAATTTAACCTTAAAAAAATGTGAAAGAGATCAGATTTTAAATTGCATCCAAAGGGGCGTTTTTTTAACATTTTGTATGTTAGCTTTATTTATTAACTATCATGTTCTTCGCGTTTAAACCACAAAGTTCCATTCAAGAGCAATATCGCAAATTAATTTTAAGATGAGCATATCTTTAGAATTTTTGATACACAGTTTCGCGAGCTGGAGATAAAAAATGTTTTTTTCTGTACAACACTGCCATTGCTTGCTTTGAAATCCTTGAGTTTGTTAAACAAAAATTAGTTAAAAGTTTTGCAAAATATGAAGTCGATAATAAAATAAATTCCATATTCCAAATTAGGGCTTCCAGATTCCCATATTCGGTGGAGGATTACATTATTCAAAATTTAATAGCCCTAGGTACCATTGATTTATCACAATGCGAGAAGCATAGATACATTTATCCAGATTCTTCATGTTTAATTTCTTTAAACATAATACGGAACTTTAATATTTGGTGGCAACAATTTGAAAAGTGAACCGATATTTACAGTGAACCAACGCAAATGCCAAAATGAAACTAATAGCCCTTTTGGGCTAACGCCCTTTGGGCTAAAACGCTGAGAAGTAATTTTTGTTAGGTTTGATAGATTCAATACGATTTCCTGTCACCTTTCCTTTAAGGTTTGTATACATTTAGATGAAAGCGGTTTTCTAGTGATTATGTCTATTTCAGTATAAAAATTAATCATATAAATAAATTATTTAAGGAAACTCATCCAATTTGAATTTATCAATTATATTTCTTTTTATTCTTTATCAATAGGACTTCAGGTTATGGTATTTTTGTAAATTAATTGTTATTCTGCACATGCAGGAAGGCTTTAAATCTGAAGTTTCATTAATATAAATTATCAGTTCGTGTTTAAAATTTAGAGTATTATTTTTTAATATATTATCATATTTATAAGTTAGATCACTTCAATGACTGCATAGGAAACCGCACAATGAGGTCACACATTTCCCCAAAACCAGATAAGAAAATACAAAGGCTACGTAATATCGGAAGTATCTATTGGAAGCCATTAATCACACAGATCCAGGAACGTGTCGATAAGATCTCCCTGATATGTTTCCATACTGTAAAGTTGTTTGGAGCTGTATCAGAAGAAACTGATAGATGGATTGATGGTGAAAGTAATAAAACGTAAGTCATTATAGACGGTTTTTGGTTATTAATCATACTCTTGGCTGTACGTCCTTATATATATGTACGTATAAAGAAAGTAATTATTTTTTGACTGATTATCTGTCGATTCACCAAAAGTACGAAACTGATAATTCGTTAAAAACAACGCATTAATTTGTAGAAAACTTACTCTCGAATTCATCTCTATGGTTGGCTAAATTGAGAGGTAAAATAAATAAAGCGTTTACTTATGAACGCTTTTAGTTCCACATTCACCACTTTTTTAATGTAAATGAGGCAATCTCTGTATCATAATCTGTATTTACAGTCCCTTCTGTGTTATATTATAGGAAGTCCTTCGTATTACAGTTTAAAATTTACTCTCAGTTAGTTAATTTTGACATCAATTTATCTTTTTATTCCGCTTGAAATATGTTAATCGAGGACATAACATTCACAACCTATGAAATAATTACAATTTTCGATCTTATGTAAATTCTATAATAATTCCAGTTCCCAAACGTAAGTGGTTTTCGCCATATGTAACGTGTATACTAGCCAATTTTGCTTAGAAAGACCTCCTCGAAAGCATCCTTCCTCTTAGGCAGATAGCCTTGGCGTGCTTTGGCATAATCAAATAAACAAAATCAAACCAAACACAAACTTGAGATCTCTGTGAAAAAAAAACACATTCATGAGGTTAACATTTTATGTGTTGGTTCATAATAAAACACATTTTAAACATAAATATTTACTAAAATAATTATTTATACTATTGATATGACGTATAAATGCCCCGTATATGAATTTATAGCATGATAATCTCAAAATGTCGTCAGCACCTAAAACAGATTTAATTTTTGAATAGTTTTATTTTTGATGTTTAGTTTAAATTTTTCGTATTAGTTTTAATTTTTGGTGGGGCACTGAGAAACCTAGGCACCTATATCTGAATAGCGTATCCTAAACCTTTTTGGATTTCTTTAAGTTTTTCTTTAAGATTTTCTTTGAAATTCTGATACCAATTTTAATTTTTGACGGAGCATTGAGAAACTTAAGCACCTATTATTGAATGACGAAACCCAAACCTTCTGAAACTTTATTTTAATTCATAATGTTAACAATACGTTTTGTTTATAACACAATTAATTGGCTACAAGTTCCTCTGCATGAGAATGTAACGTCATTCATAATATCATATTTGTAATACAAATGAGTTTTTAAACACTCCGCTATCAACTGAAACTCAGTTCAGTTTAGTTTCTTTAGCTCAGTTCCTTTCAGTTCAGTTTCTTTAGTCGAAAAAGCTTACAGAAAGTGGATTACTCATATAAGTGAAGTAAAGGCAAAATCGTCACACAACCCTCTTGAATAAGAATATCGTATCATTAGTGACATACTGGGTTTACGTAAGGACTATGCCTTTAGGATGCGTTAAATCTTTACATCATGAAACTGATACGGCAGTTCATATTTGCATTGCTAATGATTTTAAATTGGTAGCACATTAAGTTGGTTTAAATTGTGTTTCTAAAAATGCTTGATAGCTCATCAATTTAAAAAAGTACATCAATTTTTATACATTTTTGTACGTACTAACTAGGTACTCTTATTTAATGTCAAACGCTAATGGTCTGAATATCATTTGCGTATGAAATATGAGTAGAAATGGTGGAGCGAAGTGTGTTGCGATTTTCTAGAAGCTTTCCTCGCCGACATCCTACGCCATCCAAACAAATTTCTAGGCACTTATAAATGTAGCAAATTTTGAGAAAGTTATATATAGGTTTTTTGTGACTACCTGCGTTTCTTTACACGCACTATAACACATTAAAACAAATTATAAAAGAAGAAAACCTGAAAACTTTTGAGATTTATATTACGCCACTTTATATTAAGAAATTTTATATTAAGTCAATTTTTTTTCATTTACATACACCTACACGTTTCTAGAGCACTTGGGCTAACACCGTTTCCGGCAAAAAAATATTTAAAAACAGCATATCATTAGAATTCCCGGTAGACAGTCTTGCGCCCTGGAGATGAAAATGTTTTATTTCGTACAGTGTTGCCATTGCAATCTTTGAAATCATTTTGTTAATCAAAAATTCTCTAAGCTTTTAGGAAATATGAAATAGATAATAAAACAAATTCGAAATTCAAAATTCGGGCTTTCAGGTGCGCATGTTCGGGTGGAGGGCTACGTTATTCAAAATTTGATGGTCTCTAGATTCCATTGTTTTTTCAGAATGCGATAAACGTACATATATTTAAGCAGATTCTTCATTATTTGATTTCTTTATATATAATATAAGGCGAAAATATTTGGTGGTAACGATTCGAAACGTAATTCAAGATTTCAGTAGATGCAAAATGCCGTTTCGAAACTAAGAGCTCTTCTAAGCTAATGCCGCTTTGAGCTAATAAATCCAAAATATAAACTATCGAAAAGTTAAGATATGCACACATATTTACAACAACATTGATAAAAAAAACAATTGCGACAAACGAAAAAATCTTACATCTAAAAAGAAAACAAATGCACGTAAAAATAAGGGGGCAAATATAAGTTTATAACAATGTGTTATATAAAATGAAAGTTTAACAAAGAAGCGGAAGAATGCAGATGTAGTTCTCGTGATGTTAATGGAGGAAAATGCTAAGTATTCCCATATGTCAGAGGACGTGCAAATGAGGGAAACTTTAAGGGAACAAGCGCTGAGAAGTTATTAATCTTTCATAATGAGGAAACGAGGTGAACGTCGGCCAGATATGTGTTGTGAATTAAATAAGCCTTCTTGTAAATATTCAGACGGTAAGATAGAAAATTGCTGAATAAAAGTTTTGTCCGGGAATCAAAATAAAAGCTGATACGGAAGACCAATAAATTTAATCTTTGTCATAAATCAAGTATCTTTCTTATTTTTGTTTCTTATCGAGTGTTAATGAATATAACTATGTTGAAACATATTGTTACGAAATGTCCAGGTGCGGTAAGATAGCTTCCCCACAAAGCACTCGAAGACAATGACAAGGGACTCGAAGAAAATGACAAGGGAAGGCAGGGTTGCCATATTTTGCTAGAAAGTGCCCATTTGGTGACAAAATTGGCGATATGCTATGTACGGATGGAAGACCTTCTGGAACGAATTCTTCCTGGTTTAGCCCAGAATGTTTTCGAACACAAGCCAAAAGTTACATAAACCCTGCTGGTACGCCGAGAGTCGAGTATATTTATTTCTTTATCAATTACTAAAATTATTAACTAATGTGTATATAAACTTAATTATTGATCTCGCCTCTGTGCGTGGTGTTCAACGCCTTTAATTTAATCCTATACTGTTAATGGCCATTGGTATAATATTTATGTACTGGTAATAACTCTTTAGTAGTTGACTGACAGCAGCAAAATCAAGATCGTCGAGTTAGTGCGAATCAGTGCGAGTTCGTTGAGTGCATCGAGCGAGTCTCTTAGTGTATCGCGAGGCAGTGTATCGTCGGGTTGTATCTTAGAGTGTGTTGAGCTCCGAGAACGAGTGGGAGCTGTACCCTAGCGTATCATCGAGTGCATCGCGAGTTCTAGCGTGGACAGTCTCGAGAGTGCGTGGAATTTCGAGAACGACGGAGCAGAGTCGGGACCTGTACTCTGGTGCTTTGCCGTGATGTCTCCACCGTTATAGCCTGATAGTCTGAAAGCTGTGTCGCTAATTGTCTCAGCCTGTTTATAGTGGTTCTTCGACAACTGTAAAAGTGGTTTTGGAGCTGTCTTGAAAAACACTGGCCAATAAAGTGTATTTCGGTACTTCATCGAGTGTAGTCGTTATTCACTCCAAATCCACGAAACCCTTTAATGTACGTACGTAAGAAGAAGAAAAGAACGTAACAATTTAAAGACATTATTAGCTTTTTCCTGCAGCTTCGCTCGCGTTGATGTCCTTAAATAAGTTTCAAAGACTATTGAAAAGAAAAGAAAGTAATTTGATTTTTTTTCTTATTGCCTGACCAGGATAATCAGGGTAAAATGTTACTTACTGTTACTTATTTTTTAATTTAAAATACACTCCGCGTAAAATTTCAGTAAATACTACCCTTCTTCAATACCTAAAGGCCGTGGATATTTTGTATTTACGCTGAGTCTATCGCCACGAAATCTAGTAAAACTGCTACTTATATTTCCTAATGACTGAAATGTTTGTGAAAGAAGAGACAAAAGCGAGAAATCCTGAAGAATTTTAAACAATGAATTAAATTAAACAAATAAAAATAAATAAACGCTAAATTAATAAATGTTACGCTTTCACGCCTTAATTGCTTAACCTATCATCATGAAATTATCAAGAAGTATTTTGGATATATTAGAAAAGGTTATAGGTTATAAAATATTCTTGTGGTTTAAGCCACGCACCTGCGCGCGCTGACAACCTTTTACATCGTTTAACTTATCGTTATGAAACTCAACATTTAATGTTTATACAACAATTATTTTAAGCTATGAAACCTATTATATAGTTTGAGTTACATTTTATAGCCTTCTCTAATATAGTATAAAAAAATATTTCTTAAAAATTTCATGATGATCGGTTAAGTAATTAACGCTTGAAAACGTAACAAACATACAAACAAATACACAAACAAACTCACATTCGCATTTATAATATTAGGATTCATATGTTAAAAAATTGAAACTATGTTCAAACATACAAAACTAGTGATAATGACATTTTATAATTTTTAGAAATTAAAATTTATATTGAAGCAGAGTCCCTCTTTATAATAAGTGGAAATAAACGAATATTTAATTATTAGATTCCTTTCAGTTTATTAGTTAAGAAATCTTTAATTGTTCGAGATATAGTCTTAACCTAGTGCATTTAAGATATTTAATTTCCAAGGTTGTTTGCAATATTTCTCGTCTCTTTGTAAAACAGGAAGCAGAAGAACACGTTTAATGACATTTATTAACGACAAGATAAATATTTTTAATAAGTTATTCAGGAAACTATTTACTTCCGATCTAAATTTGCAGAGAAAGATTCCTTTTATGTAGCTAAGAAATACATTTATGGGACTCGTACATGGAATCTGATTATAAACATTGCAAAATATGGTATTTATTTTTGAGGATATATTTATTAATTCGAATTTTATAAAAGCATTGGACGGAATCCAATATATCTTTATTAAAATCAGATATTTCTGAATCGATTATAATTAGATATATCTTTTAAAACAAAATGCAAATAGCTTTGCAATCCAGAAAATTTCCCGAAATTGTTTCTACGTTTCCAGTTCATTACACACGACTCGCTTTAATATAATATAAATTTGACTTCATATCTGTAAAATCAGATATCTTTGAATAATGAACTTTTGAGCGAAGGCAACACTTGCGTGGGTGCTAAGAGAGATTTCGTTCTATTAGTAAGACTTAAATCAAAATTATCTTCTCTTTTTGCAGCCGACAATATCTTAATCAATTGTAGACTAAATATTGAAGCACCAGCGTGAAGAGCCAAGGATTCAAAAATCTATTTTTATATAACTTTATATTTGAAAGGTATTTTCTCCCTCTAAAGTGTGGCTTGGTGGTGTAATTTGGAAACATATCTGGCTAGCATCAGAAAAACCGAAGCTGGAAGAGACACACCAGAGTCGGAGCGGTGAATGTCGTTTAACACTGGGGGCTCGGTCAGACGTTCGAATCCTGCGACAGGCGTTTTCGTAGTTTTCGCAATGTGTAACATGTATACGAGCCAGTTTCCCTTAAAAAGTTCTCCAGTTAGACAGATAACCCTCGAGACTTTGCTGTAATCTCATGAAACCAAAACCGAAGCTCAAGTCCCTGCCTGGGCATGACACATTTTTCACATTTCCTGCATTGCAAAGTCTAAGAACTACTATATTATTATTTGAACTCACCCTTCTATCTTTCTCTAGCCCTCACGAGGATGGAAATAAGGTAAGTTAAATTAAGCAAGGGTTCTTGGAAGTTTAGACAGAGATCTTTTAGCAGTGACGATGACCATATTACTATTCTCAAACGCAGGTCTGCACCTTGAATTATACGTCTTTCTAAATCAGCTGTTTTCAGGCTGCGCTGAAAAGAGCTGAAAAAGAAAGGGTCTGTATAAAATGTTTTGTGCCTGGCTTTTGCAAACAGGTGTCTGTTCAAAATCATCCATCAACATTTCGCACTTAAATATATTTTTCCCTGACTTTAATTCCAATGCAATTTTACTAGTGTTTTGAGAATTCTGATATCATTGTTTTCCACATTTCAGAAATATGGTTCCTCATCAGATGGCGTTACATTAGTTATAACATTCCTAATCCATTATAGTTTGACCGTCTCAAATGCAACCCTGGCTGGCATTCTGCCAAAACATATAGACTCGCCTAAAAGGGGCGTTATTACTTGGTGCGACGTGAAAGGTCACGTGAAATTCTGCTCTTCTCCGGAAAGAGCGAACGGAGGGAAAGAAAGTCCTCATCCTTCCACCCTATTTCGAGAATAATTCGGTCCAAATGGCGCATGCGTGTTTGTGCTCATAGTCGCGGATGAGGCGGTCGAACTATACTTTTGATGGAAAATACTTGTCAATCTTCGAATATTTTTTTCTCTAAAGAAGAGGTACTGTATGCAACATTTCTGTCTATCAAAAATTTTTCAAATATCGCAGAAAAAACACAGTTTTAAAACGTATAGAACGAAAAATGCTTTATTTTAAATTAGTATTTTTTGTCTTGTTTTGAAATTAATATTGGGTTGAAATACCATCTCAAGGAATTTTTACATTTAAACATATGCCACTCGAAATTCCTTAAAATTCCTGAGAGTATAGCAGATTTTGTTGAAATAAATGCAGTTTTAAAAATACTAACACATAAATGTCAATTAGAATTGTATTACTTAAAAAACAATTTACAAAATTTCAATCATTCAGCTATGAAATAGCATTTGATAATAGTTGTCTGTATATGTTAAACGCAATGTCTGCTATCAAATCGTATGTAAATCAAATTTAATACTTTTATAAAAATTTTCTAACGCACGGGAATGAACTGCTGAAAGGCAATTTGAAAAGTTGTTTCATATAAAAAAATTTAAACGGACAATTCCGACAAAAAGCTAGTAAAATTTATTCTTATCACCAGAATTATAACAAAACGCTGGATATTTGCTCAAGGATATTCTTACAGTATTGCAGTATCGCGCAATATAAACAGTAGCTATATTTTAAAATACTAAAACATTAAATAGAACTCAATCCAAAGCGCAGAGATTGTTAATCCGATCTCACCGCGAATTCGCTGCAATCAACAACAACAGTTATCTGAAAAACTCAGCTAAGATGATATGACATTTCTTTATTTTACCGCGATTAGCTGGCTCACTTGCTAGCTGTGTTCCGGCTCTGTTTAAGTAATTGTGCCTTAATGGCACTGAAAGCAAAACGATCATGAAATAAAATTACAGTATATCATCGTACATTAGAGAACTTAAAAGAACTGGGGGGGGGCTTGCGAGGAATAAGAAACCCACAGACATTTCAGAGTGAAAGGGATTGTGGAGCCATTTCTAATGTACTTATCCATGGGATGGTGTAGAGCGTATAGTTTCGTGAGATGCAGATTTTTTATGTTAAGCTGATTAAACTCAGCTGAGATGTTTCTCTCCGGCTTTTATAGCTTTTTAAATAGGCTGCGCGAAACAGTTCTAGCAATTTTTGGGAAAAAAAATAGAATTACGGTTACAGCTAACATAGTAGTCGACTACATTTATTCAAATTAAATATCAGTTACGGAGGTAAAGTTTTATTGAATGTTAAATGCACGTGCTCTTGTATATTTTACTTTTCCGACGTAGCTTTCTCTTAAAATATGTCACGCGCTGCATTGCACTAGAAAATAAAACAATTTTAATGATCATTATATTAAAAATATGGGTTAAAAATATCTAATTTCGTACAAATATAGTAACAATTCTAGCAATGTTTCTAGTTCAGTTATTCCGTATAAAAAATTTTAATTTGCACCTAATTTACGTATTATAATTATGATTTTTCTGCAGATAAATTCTCAAAACATTCATCTTCCACTGCTGACATTTACTCGAGTAAAATTGCCAGCAAAAGGCGAGATACAACTCAACTCCTCTATTTTAATTAGAATCTACAAAATTGCTTTAAATGCGTTCCTTAATGACTAAGCATCTGGTGTTGCTGAAACTTCTTCATTAAAATTTTCTTTGCTAAAAGAAAAAATATATGAGTTTAGGCAGAAAAAAATATCCAGTTCTTTTTTATTATTATTATTATTATTTTTTTATTTTTAATGCAAAGCATGTTCGAACTGTGAATAGAATAGCATTTAGAATTTTATTAGTGTTTAAAAAATATCTGTCATCATTTATTTTAGTCTGTCTTATAATTAACACTGGCTTGCATTAAGTAGTCTACACAAAATGAAATTGCATTTTGTTTGTGCCCTAATGAAGATTCCAGTCTTACTCTTATATTGAAAAGCCCATTATTCGTACTATTTTTGGAACACTTTCTATTCGCGAATACATGTCTTTCATTATTTGAGAACTTTAAAGATTGTTACACTTCACACAACTGTCATACGTAAATGATAGACGGCAGCATCTTGTCATTTTAACGAGGCGTTTTGGTAAACAAGATTGATATTTATATGCGACAGCTAATTATGTTTACAAAAGATTTATGACGGATATTTACATATATTACATGCTTAATCTCTAAACAAATGTTTAGAAAAACGACTCGTTATTAGCATTCAGGTGGAAAATTGCTTTTCTGACCTTTACATTTATTTTGTTGATAAAGTTCAAATTCTCTTTTAATAAGTACTAAACTACCCATATAACATCACATTATTTCTTTCTAGGAACTATATGTAAACTCTTCTTATGCATCATATGTAATATTTGATTATGTAATGAAGGCTCTCATAAGAAGGATTCTCAATTTTTTTTTACATTGACTCCCTTTAGCAAAGGGGTTTTCTTTCTCGACCCCCTTACATTCTCTATAATATGTAGCATACAACCTGGTAGAATCACTAGGTATTTTTGAATCAGGCGTACATGAAAAATGAGCAATACAATCACTGGGACTCGAATTTGGACCTCTCGAATAGGCGCCAAGTGTGTTAACCATTACACTGCGAAGGCATACAGAGAGAAGGAAGAAAATACCTTATGTATTGCCCCTTTTAAAGGACGAATGGGGACCCAATCGCCAAATCCTGGTGGGGAAGAATCATCATCCATCACCTTATAGTTCGGGCGCCACTATAATGTTAAAATGCCGCTATATATAAATCCTAATATTTTAAATCATTATTTTGCATATTAATGGTGCGTTTAAAATTATTATAATGCTACTCAGTACTACAAAGACGTAAGAAGGGTTAAAATACTCGAGGAATAAAAACAGATGGCCCCTTCGAAGGCTTACAGGAAAGCCTCCACTCGGGCTTTTAAATCAGGATAAGAAAATAAGAAACTAATCTATTACTAAACTAAATAGACTTAGCTGAAACTAGACACAAATACCTAACGCAGCTGGCCTTTAAACTAACCTAGTCGGCGATTATCAGCAGGCTCGGACAAAATGGCTGAGCGTAGCAGATTCAAGAACGAAGTAACCAGAAGCACTCCTAATCACCCTCTTTCGAAGTAAGTTGAACTTCCTTTAAATACTTCTTCTAACTCATTTGCATTCAACACGATTCTAAAAACTCAGTCTGGTAGGCAGTTGTAAGTCAGAAAAAGAATTGAAAGGTAAGGGTTTGAAAATTAAAAATAACTGTTATAAAATTAAAATACACATTACTACCTAATAATACTGAAAATAATTTAATATAGTTAATGACTTAAAGATAGCAATAGCCGCCCAAATAGGATAGTGATTAGTGACTGTGACTGCTGTATCGAAGGGTCCGGGTTCGAAGCGGGTAGGAGGTATGCATGTTTCTTAATGTATAGTATCAGTGCGGCGTGGGATACCCTAAATATGAGCTAAACGAAAGTTCTCTCCACAGGTTGGTGGCAG
>KK121366.1:38690-83994 GCA_000611955.2 Stegodyphus mimosarum | reverse complement strand
TCAGAGTGCTTGCTCTCTTTCAGAACTGGGGACAGAGCTGAGCTAAATTTTGGCTTGTTAGAAAAGGGAGATTTATAACAGCAACAAGATTTAATGATATATCTATGCAATTATGCAGGGAATTTGAATAAAAATTTAGAAAAAATGGTTTATTAGATCTGTATTTCATTTTATGTTATTTATTTACTTTATGTTTGAATTATAATCATTTTTAAGTTTCCACATATAAACAAGTTTCCAGAAACAAAGTAACACGTTCTAACTGCACTTAAGTTCGATTTTAATTAATACGATGTTTGAATTAGATGTATTGATGCAATTATTTTTAATAGTGGACATAAAATTGCTTAATTCTTAATCCACCTCATCCAAATATTCTTTCTTGTTTTGCGTAGTAAATTATTGACTTGAATAAAGCCTATTTCTACAAGGTAATAGGAGGTTAATGTTGCTGGTTCGCTTATTAGGTATTTCTCCCGCCTTCGTGGCATGCCTTTGTGGTGTAGGGCTCAGCACGCTCGACGCGTATTCGAGAGGTCCGCGGTTCGAGTCCCGGTGACGACATTTGTCATTTTTCATGTCTCATGCTAAAAAAATTCTAACGTCTCTACAGTGACGCCCGAACTAAAACAGATGGTGGGTGATTATTCTCCACCACCAGGATTTGTCGACTGGTTCCCCTGATCCCCAGTCGCCCTTTAAAAGGAGGAGTGTATAAGGTATTTCTGCCGCCTTCGTGGCACGCCTTCATGGGGTAGTAGTCACCACGCTCTGCGCGTATTCGAGAGGTCCGTGGTTCGAGTCCCGGTGAGGGCATTGCTCATTTTTCACGTCTCCTAACAAAAAATTCCTAATGGCCTTACACGTTGACAACATTCATTTCCGAATATTTCTATTGTATGACTTGTAAATTCCAAAATTTTGTTTATCCATGTGTTTTGAATAAGGTTTGATTTTATATGATATAGTTTTATATCAATTAGCTTTTAATTAATTATTTTAATGGTAATTTTATGTAATTAATGAAATGTTTATTATGCGGATCAACTGCTGGTGCATATTCAGCTCTCGCCCCCTGTCGACCAATTGATCATCACTGACCCCCTTTAAAATTTCATCCACGCCAGATCTATATACCAGTCCAGCTGAAAATCTTTGCTCTGAAACATAAAAAAAATTATTTTCAGGGTTTTAAACGTTTTTTCTAAGCGAAGTAGTGGAAAATATGTCATTAGAATTTTTGATGCTGGAAAATTGAAAAATGAGCAACACCCTTGTCGGGACTCGAACTTCAAACTCTTGAATACACGCCTAGTGTGCTACCGTTATGCAACTAAAGCATTCAGAAACGAGGAAGAAAATACCTCATAAAATAATTACCTGCAATTCAGTTATTTATGACAATAATTATTCCACCAATAAAAAGCTACTTATCTTAAGAAGTAGCTTTTTAAGTAGCTGGAGAATGGAAATGTCAGAAAGACGTGAAAGTAGTACCTTGTCATTACATGTAAACCCTTTATACTGTAATAAACTATGTATTGTTCGGCTTTGTATCCTTGTTCCCACACTAAAGTGTGTGAGGTTAATGATTTTTCGAAAATTAAAGATATTCTAAATGGATAGGAAAGTATTCTGAAAAGTATACTATCAAAAAGATACTGCAGAGGGGTCATAAGAAGGAAAGATGAGTACTACATTCTAAAACAAATTGAAATAAATCTCTAATACAAATCTTTAATACAATTAAAAAGCCCAAAGCAGTTATAAAATCATCGTACCCTTCAGAATTAAGACAATTTTTTTTTCAAATTTCTAGAGGAATATTTTATTTATATGAAAGATATGTTTGAACTCTCATTCAAAGAAAATTCAATTGTGAGTGCATTTAAGGAACAAAAAAAAATCAAAAAAATTTTTTTTATCATTGTATACAGCGAAATTCCAAAAGTGTTCTACACCGTTTCCAGAATGCTTCATACATATATGCGGGGTTCTTACATATTTTCATAATAATAACACGTATGTAAACAAAGATTTCGAGTTTTGATTTAAAAAATTCTATTTTTCGAATGCTTTCTTGCTTATAGCAGGAGGATTTCTCTATCAGATTTAACAAAGCTTATAGAAAAGGGATGAGGAATAAGGAATCGCATTTGGAAATAAAAATAATGAATATTCGATGAGGTATGAGCATTTAACGAACATGATTTCAAACAGCACATGCGCGAAATATTTCCTTTATCATTTAGGAGCCAACTGATGCAGTTCTTTTCCAGTTAAGTAGATCTAAATCATGCAGAGTTTGAAACACGGTTAATTAATTTTACGGAACGACACTGCAGGCCGTTCTATAGAATTTATAAATGATCATATAACTTACAAACTGATTTCTATACAGGCTAACAAGGATTATTTGCCATTATGTAATCCTGTACCAGTTCAAAGATAGAAATATGGATTTGCAAAATCATTGCTTCAAGTAAATACCGGTTAAAGGTTCATAATTCGCTTGCATTTAACCGTAATCGAGATACGATTTCTACACAATCATTCTCATGAGTTTATTGCGTAGTTACTGTATCATGTGTCAGTTCTAATCAGTTATTTCTAATGGTTAAAACTTCATCGTCCATGTATTCTTTTCAAATGTTGCAAAACATCAAAATAAAGTACAAATTGAAAGTAAATCGATACAGCAAAAATGAAAAATCGTGATTTCGGAAGGAAGCCGATGATACATTCCCTGCGCAAAAAAGTAAGAAGTAGATCTGTGGAATAAAAGTATTTTACTTTATCTCCACGTTTACATTAAAATACATCTTCCTGTTTTTCCCTCTTATAAGCCAAAAAAGGCGTTAGCCCAAATGGGCTATAAGTCTCGGAACAGGGTTTTGCGTCGTCCGCTAAAAAGGTGAATCATCTTTCAAACTGTTTCCACCAAATACTATCTCCCTGTACAATATTTAAAGAAATTTAATAATAAAGAATCTGCTTGCATGTACACTGCGAAAACGAAACGGGGGAGAGTTCTATATCTCCCGTTCTACTGAGTCGATCGACGAAATTCAAACTGAGTTTTCATATCTCGAAAGCGCGGCTTAGGACATATATTAGATTTATATATAGCATTGTTTTAACACACGTATTTTGACACAAAATCGGATTTTTTCTGAAATGATATTCCAATTTTTTTTCCATATTTCGATTCTAAGACTCAAATTATGCTTAAATATTAAATTTTGTTAAATGTGGGGCGAAATTTACGGAGAAATCCAAAAATTTATTGAGACGGAATTTTTTCAGTTTGCGCCAAGAATAATTCATTTGGCGAAATTCTTAATTTATAGCAATCTTTCTTTCCTTTCCTCTTTTTCACTGTGGACGACCGGAAAAAAAAGGCATCGCTGATACTTTCAAATAATTTTAACAAAATGCGTAAACCACATTTGGCGTTATTATCGCATATAACAAATATGCCAAGTTTCAAAAGGCGCTAATATGTAAATTCATGAATACCTTAGAAAGTTTTCAATAAAAAAGTCTAATTTTCTGCAGGTGTGCTTCGAAATACCATCTACTTTGAAATGATGTCAAAATTTTTATAGGTTATGATTCAAAATATTTTTTCGAAAAACTTAAAAATATTATTTAAAAATAGAAATTTTAAAAATAAATCATAAAATAAGAGCGAATTTTATTTGGAATGAACCTAAATTTCGAAATATGAAAAGAATCAATTAAGTTTAATTAAAAAATAGAGGTATTAACAAATATATATCAAATTCAGTTAACAAAGTTGAGCTAAAATTTTGAAAGCTAATTATTTAAAACGATTTTCACAAACTTGGCTGTTTGGCATAATTTGATTCGTAGAATTGAAATATAATAGGAAAAATTAACATGTCATTTCAAAAAAAGTTGTATTTTGATTTTGTGTGAAAATACATATAACAGAGCAATGCTATATATAAATCTAATACATATTCTAAGCATGTAAAATGCAAGTTGAGTTTCGTTAATCGGGCCAGTGGAACTGGAGATATAAAGCTGTGCCGCCCCCCTTTTTTTTACGCAGTTTACATACGTTCCTCGCTTGCGAAAATATGTTGGCAACTAATGTCATTAAATTTTAATAGTACTATATCCTCCGCCGGTACAAATCCACATGCAAGCCCGAATTTTGAATTTCGTATATTATATTTCAAATTTTGAAAACTCTTAATTCATTTTGAATTATCTTTAAATATTTTGTGATTTGTTGTTGAATTAAGGCTTATATGACGTATGTGAACATGGCATCGAATAAATAAAGTTGACACAAAAATTGTTAATAATTAAAAGGTATACAAAAACGTTTTTTAAACCATCTTACTTAGAAAACTGAGCATTGATATGATAAACTGGAAAAAGGCTGAAAAAAATTAAAAACCTTTTTTCTCACGTCAACTCTTAACATGGCATCGGGAATTCTAAATACATGCTGCTTTTAAAATATCTTTGTAATTCTGCTGTTGAATCGTACTTGGCGTAAGTGCTAAGAAAATGGCGCTTAATAATAAAGCCATCAGAAGTCAATGCAACAGCAGATTGGTAGACAGCGAGCTCAGTGAGAGAGCAAAAAACCTTAACACATTTTTTGGGGGTGATCGAAAAAATCTGAACTCTTTCAGATTTTTTATGTCAGTATGTTTATCTGCTTAGGCATATGATGCATAAACTAAAAAAAATGTTGTGCATGGGTTAAATACTATGGCAGATGTGTTGCCAATTATTTTATTGCAGTTGGTCAGTAAAAAGACTTGCAATTTATCTCTTAGTGACCATATCTTTTGAAACATTTATTGCAGAAATTGCAGCTTTGAGTATTGTACGACTTAGGAATTGATTTTACTGTAGAAATTGCAAGAACGGTGATAATTATTATAAGAAACAAAGGTAAACACTTTAAACTCTTACTTAATAAACGTACATTTCGTGAAACGTTTTACATTTCAATATGTCATAGCTTTACTTTTTTTTCCTTGCAAAATGTTTAAAAAGTATTGTTGGGTGCGTACGGGCTCGTAATAGATTAACTGCACAAGTCCGAGAGTAGGTTAATAAAAATTTATTTTTATCAAAAGAACTATTTCAGAACTCACTGTGAAATATTCAGAACTCTGGAATTCTTCACAGAAATTTTCGCACAAGTTTTCACTGTATCACACAGTATAATCAGTAGCGACATTTTGTACTACTAAAATATTTAAATACAACGCAATACAAAGCGCATCTAAAGAGTGTCCTGATATCTCAGTCCACGTGGGAAACTAAACAACTCCTGACAACAGTAACTAAACAACTGCACTCCAATCCTCTCTCCGGTCTTGCATAGTTTTCAACCGGTCACGAGATATTTTTAGTACTTTCTGCTTCTCGAAATTTCTGGAAAGCAATAAGAGGATGGAGTTACGGTTACAGCTAACATAGTGGTCAACTACATCTATTCAATTTTAGTAGAAATTACCAAGATACCCATTTATTGAGATTTAAATCCACGTGGTGCTCCTGTATTTTTACTTTTTCGGCATAGCTTTGTCTTAAAATTTGTCTCGAGCAAAAGAAAGAAAAAAAAAGTCTGAATTATAATTCTATTAAAATTACATATCTAAATACAAAATTCGTAACAGTATTCTAATGATCAAGCGTTGTTTCAGACAGAATTTAAACTAGCATTCTCAAATTCAGTTTTCATAGCCAGAAGTTTAAACTGCGTTTCAAACCAACATTATTTTTCATGAAGGTTTCAAAATATTGAATAACCGTAGGAAATTCTACTCTAGTGTAAAGACATTTATGAGTTTGCAAAATTTTTAATGGAGCTTAGAGTTAGCTGCTCATGTGTTACTTCTTCTTACCAACAACTTATAACAAGAAACAATAATTATGAAATACGTCTCAGTACTTGCTTACGGCCATTACGTTGAGAATGTTTTATTTCAAACTTGCAATAAAGTAATTATAGAGTATAAGGATATGGGAACATTCTTTGAGCATAACTGTGGAAAATTTATTGAACCGAAGCAATACTTAGTAAATTTTCTACAAATAGTTTAAAATGTAACAATCGGAATTCTTTCAAGAGGGAAAGTGACTTTCTGCTTCTTGTTATAGCTTGTTTAACTTGTTCGCTCTGTACTAATTTAAAATTTGTTTGTTTTGCGAAATTAATTTATTTGTTTACTGTTTAATGTTTTACTAGATATTTGAGAAAATTCTTCTAACACATACTAACACATTCTCCCTCCCCCTATTTTCGCTTCAGGGATTCAGGGATTATATAAAAGAAAGGCTGCAGGCAGCTTTCCTAATGAACTTGCTTTTTTAATGGGTTTCGATATAAACTTAGGGTATGCTTTCAATAAAAAGCATTTGCATATATATATATGCAATATATATGTATATCCATCCAAATTCATAATATACTGTAAGATTGATACGTATTAATGCACTAAAAATCATTAATATTAATATAATGTAATGAGAAGTGTTAAGATTAAGCATTGAAAAACATTACTATAATGCAGATTTTGATTAATAAAATACGTTACATGCTATTTAACTTATATTTTAATAACTTCTTTAAGATAATTCGTTATGCTTTTTGAAAATTATTATGAATTTGAAAAATGCTCCAGAACACAATTTTAACAATTTTTAATTCTTCGTGCTTTACTTTATCAGAAAATAAAAATGTAATATTATACTTTTTATAGAAACTAATGTTTTGAATTAATAGAGGTATCATCAAATCCCTTTTATAGTTTATTTTTTACAAATTTTCACGATTATGCAGAAGTGTTATTTTAAATTAAAAAATCTATTTTATATGTTACGCCTAAGAATATCACGTGTTTCATAGACTAAAAATCTCTCAATAATTAAAAATTTTGAAAGTTCAAGAACATTCTGAAAATGCTTTAAACCTTAGAAACCATAGCCAAAGCTAATCTGTGTGCTTAATATACCGAAACCTCCCGTCCAATTTGAGTACTCTTCCGTATTTTTCTCCCCTTTGCGTCCACTAACGCACAAAGAGGTGTGAAGATTTCAAATGGAATTTTTCCTGCTTCCTAACAAAGAAGCTTCCATTAGCCTTTTAGGACAAGATTCCTTCAATAAACTGATACAATGCATTTGGGGAAACTGCACCTGCGACTGCATGCTTTAAGAGGAGGGAAAAAAATAACATCCCGATACCGGCCGTTTTCGGCTGTTGTGGGCGACTGAATGAAAGGGCGTTTTGGCCTTCAAAAGGTTTATATTAAATTAACGTGTTTTCATTAGCGTGTCACTGCTTTATATATAGATTTCTTAAGCTGAGATTAGCAGGAAACTATTCGTTTTTCATTAAGCTACCTATTCATGTAGTCGCTTTCGACCATTTTATTTTGACAAAAGCCCAGTATAAGATTACTTTCAGTTTGCGACACAAATCTACACCTTTAATGAAAATGAAAGACAAAAGTCGGAAATATCGACGAATGTTTGTTTTCTACAGATGTGCTTCCAGATTCAGAACGAATAACGAACAAGGAAGGAGTTAAATTCCTGTTAAAGGACTACTGAGCGAGAGTATCAGGGCAACTCAGTCGTCAGAAACAGACGATAACTTATAATCGTCCATGACATTTAGTCTTATTCTACTGTGGAGTCTAATAAGCTTCCAGAAGAAAGAAAAATCACAGATATTCTCTGCAAAGTTCGAACTCGGGATCTTCCAAACGACGATCAGCCATGCTTCCAGTAACGTCCGCTCTTTCGTGCTTCTGTCACGAAAGAGCGGGAATCTAAAATACAGCACTGTAATAAATTAAAATCCAAAAGGTAACATCTGTCTGGTCCCAACGTAAAGGAAAAATTCTTAAATTAAATCATTCACTTCAATTTTCACATTTTAAGCTCTTTTTGTCTTAAACAATCACAATTTAGTTAAATTTCTCTCACAACTAAATGAATTCTCGCACCGGAGAGAACATTAAAGGCTGCAATCAATAAGCATTAACTGACACATAGTTTAAATCGTCTGTTAAATAAGGACTCAGTGAGCCTTCCCGCTTCGTATTTAGACAACAAGTAACATTTCATTCTTTTTTCCCTTGAAAATAACAGAGGTAAGCGAAATTCGGTCTTATTTTTAAAATTAAAAACAGTTCCTTTATTTAGAACAATGTCGTAATTTAAAAACGTTTTATCTTGTTCTATATCAATCCTCACAGCAAGTGCGATGAGTGATTCTCTTTTCTAATGTTTTCCGTAATACGAATTCTAGGAATTTCAGAATGCATGCATGCATTTTCATTTTCTGCATTTCATGCGTTCATTTCATAAATACTGGTCCAAATTTTTAAATAAAACTATGCAATGAATTAAGACAAAATCAATATATATATTTAACCTCTTTAAATTCGTTTGGTTTAAGACGGATTTTGCATAATTAGAAACAACAATACCATTAATCGCCTTTTAGTACGCAATTATTAAAAGGCTTACACAAAAGACTGCTAAGTACTATTAAGACGATCCAAAAAATGTTGAATCACGGTTGCCAAACGAAGTTTACAGAATTTTTGGTCCTCTGTCACTTTAATTTGTTATCGTAGAAGAATCTAATTATGTGCACTAATGAGTCGAGAAAATTCCTTTATGGGAAAAGCAGTGTAACTGCACTTAGGCGAAGTGAAAGAATGTTTTCTGGCTATATGGAAACTATTATGTCGCTTATTGAGGAATTTTTTGAAAATTCCGTCAGGAAGATTTTGGAATGAAGGAAAGGAATATATAATCTTATTTGTTCGTGTGAATTAGTTCACATTTGACACGGTATTT
Organism: Stegodyphus mimosarum; assembly: GCA_000611955.2. Taxonomy (NCBI): domain Eukaryota; kingdom Metazoa; phylum Arthropoda; class Arachnida; order Araneae; family Eresidae; genus Stegodyphus; species Stegodyphus mimosarum. The sequence continues at coordinate 75,123 of KK121366.1, read as the reverse complement.
TATATAATAAAAAACACTGTTGTCCACCTTCAGCTGCATATTATGTGCATTCGTATATTCTTTCTACACACTAGCTATAATTCGTTCGAAACAAAACAGAAACAAATAGTAAAATTTAAAAACAAAATTCGATGCAGACATCACATGTTTTGTTTGTACCCCCGAATATATAATTATACGTATTTTTTGATGCATTTCATTTAAACTTACTTCCTCAAATTTCATTAGAAATACATTTCTCATTTAATTAATTCAGTTCGCAATTCGCGGCAAAGCAAAAATGCATAAAAACTTAAAACAACTTCATTAAAAATTTTTAAATACAGAAAAACATAAAGCACCAAATACAGTTAAAAGAGTTGAAAAATAATTTTTAGAATTAAAATTAGAATTTAAATTAAATTTAAAAAAATGGTGTCTGCACAGAAAAATGTTAAAAAAACGCCCCTTTAGACGTAATTTAAAATGAAAAATTTTTGAAACCTTTCAGATTTTTATTTTTTTAAAATTTTTTATATTGGTTTTTAAAAATTTATTTGTATATTATGTAATTTAACAAGAAAATTATTTTTGCAAATAATTCTAGCTACTTCTTTGTTATTAAGAACAGGCGATTTCGTTTCTAAGTCTCAATATCGCCGAATGTGAGTAAAGATTTAAGATGTAACTCTTCATACTTTTCTTATCCTTGACTTTTAGCCAGAAATAATTTTAATTTGTTTGGTAATAACGATTCTGAAATTTCATTTTTCCATATCTTGCCAAAGGGAATATGATTCTCACCTCATTCGCTCGTGCCATTTTGAATTTCTCCTTTTTCCATACCTACGTATAGCGTAACAGTTAAAAGCGCCCTGTCTCAATATTTTTTATGGCCATCCTAAAGCGTCCTTTTGAGCGTTGATTCTAACGACCCTTCTTTTCCAACTAAGAAATAAGAAACTCACAAGCGAAGAAAAATATCAAAGTGTAAGTTAAAAATAAAAATGTATTTTTAGACATATGTTACTGATCTGAGATATGACATTTTAAATTATAATTTAACTTCTTTTAATTTTCTTGTATTACTCACATGTTTATAAAGTTATTTTATTTTTGTATTTATAAATCGTACGTTTATAAATTTTGTACATATACCGGGTGATCAAAAAGTCAGTATAAATTTGAAAACTTAATAAATCACGGAATAATGTAGATAGAGAGGTAAAAATTGACACACATACTTAGAATAACATGGGGTTTTATTAGAAAAGCAATAATTAGAAAAGCAATAATCTAATCAGAAAAGCAATAATTAGCATTACAAATTAAGACAAAGCAAAGATGATGTTCTTTACAGGAAATGCTCAATATGTTCAACATCATTCCTCAACAATAGCTGTAGTCGAGGAATAATGTTGCGAACAGCACTGTAAAGCATGTCCGGAGTTATGGTGAGGCATTGGCGTCGGATGTTGTCTTTCAGCATCCCTTGAGATGTCGGTCGATCACGATACACTTGCGACTTCAGGTAACCCCAAAGCCAATAATCGCACGGACTGAGATCTGGGGACCTGGGAGGCCAAGCGTGACGAAAGTGGCGGCTGAGCACACGATCATCACCAAACGACGTTCGCAAGAGATCTTTCACGCGTCTAGCAATATGGGGTGGAGCGCCATCCTGCATAAAAATCGTACGTTCCAGCAGGTGTTTATCAGCCAGGCTGGGACGATACGATTCTGTAACATATCGGCGTACCTCTCACCCGTCACGGTAGCAGTTACAAAACCAGAATCACGCATTTCCTCGAAGAAAAAAGGCCCGACAACAGTAGATGTGGTAAATCCAACCCATACCGTGACTTTCCTCGTCGTGCAATGGAGTTTCCACGACAGTTCTAGGATTTTCGGTAGCCCAAATTCTGCAGTTGTGGGCATTGACAGACCCTTGGAGCGTGAAATGAGCTTCATCAGTCCACAACAGGTTACTCAACCAATCGTCATCTTCCGCCATCTTTTGAAACGCCCACACCGCAACAGCTTCACTAAAAGCTTCACTAAATACACTAATACAGCTGCACTAAAAACGCCTTTTCAGGTAACGTCAACATGCTGCGACTGCTGGTGCACCTGATTCTATCTCTCATTACAGCTCCTTTTATACACGATTTTCATGCGCAGTCACTGACGTTTTGCTGTCCAGCGCCATCTGTCGGACATTTTTTGAACTTTTTTTGTTTCTAATAAAACCCCATGCCATTCTAAGTATGTGTGTCAATTTTTACCTCTCTATCTACATTATTCCGTGATTTATTAAGTTTTCAAATTTATACTGACTTTTTGATCACCCTGTATATATAAAATCTCGTAGAGAAATTTTCTTTTTCTGTTTGAAAATTTCCAATTTAAATCCAAAAAAATATATATATATTTCTTATTTTTTAGCATTTTTAAAGAATGTCATTACAAATAGACGAGGGAAATGAAAAGAAATCATTTCTTAATTATTTCGGGGCTTATGGGATAAGACTAATTCCCCTCGAAACGTCGATGATCTTCCTGGAGATCAGTAATAATTTAAAATTTTTTTTATATATATTAATTCGTTTTTTAAGTTTGTTAATATGATTTCCATTTAAATTTAAAACATTTACTCAGTATTCTAATCATTTTACAATAGTTTTTGCTACTCATTTTCTAAAGAATTACGAAAAAATTAAAATTAATGATTAAGAAAGAGTGGGAGACAGAAACAATTCTTTAAAAAGTCAGGGGTATTTAAAAATTTTAGATTATAGAAGACATTTTTTTTTGTATGGCGTGACGTATTTTATTTAGATATTGATAGAGAACTCTTTAAAACTGGTTTAACAATTTTATGTTTTGGCTATTTTAACAAATTTTAAAAATATTAATATAGTAAGATCAAGATTATTTGATTTTACAAATGCATTCCTATAATTATAAAAGTAAAACATGTCTTTTATCCAATACTTCAAACAGCCTCATTGTGAAAATAAAGTGTAATGTGAATGAAATAAAGCTACTATCAGTATGTTCTACCTGCAAAAATAAAGTTGCTTTGCTTAGACTAAGCATTATTTTACCTAAAAGTCAACTGCAGCTTTTCAGTTTTACTTCCTTTCACGAAGTAAAGGAAGTATTGTAATCGCGAAAGATTTCGGGAGTAACATTTCGATGAAAATACCCACTTCGACCGCTCTCAGAACAATCCGAACGATGTTTTTGCTTGAAATGTGTGCGTACGGACAGAATAAAGGAATGTTTTTGGCAAAATGGATCGTAAAACGGATTTAAAATGGATTCAGGAGAATTTTTTTCTTGATGTGTCTACGTACGTACGTATGTAGTATGTATCTCGCATAGCTCAGAATGTTGAAATTTTGTATATGGAACTACCATAACATGTAGTTGTGTACCTTCCTTTTTAGTTGAAACTGACTGTGCCAATCGTAGATAAACATATTTATATAGCCACTCTGTTACCTGCTTCGGTAAGCTTAGATTTTTTTATTCTTATATGTTGGTAAATTGTGTATTTTTTGCTTTAAAAGTGATTCAGTTATGGGGTTTTATGTTCCGGTTAAGGTTTTTGATCCCTTTATTTATTATGCATGCAATAGCTGTAGAATTGTCAAAAATTTAAAACTTTAAGTGGCAAGTTCAGCATAACGAACCATTATTTGTTTACATTTGAAACTCTTTAATGGAATAGAATGTCTGCACCAACTTCAGTGTCTTTTTACCGTGTGGGACCAAACGTTATCGTTCAGTTTTGTGCAAAACTAACCCTCTGACCAAATTGCCTGTTTTAGTTTAGAAACTTTAATTTTAATTGCAAAAATTTTTTTAAACTTTTTATGTTTATCTTTTATGTTTAAGTTTTTTGTTTTTTAACTTTTTTATGTTTATGTTTTATGGTATTTATGTTTATCTGTTTTTTTACAATTTTTAATGAAGGTGCTTTGCGTTTTTATGCCCTTTTGCTTTACCGAAGTGAAAACTTAAATTATTCAATGAGAATTATAGCTCTAATGAAATTTGACGGAATAAGTTTAAATGAAATGCATCAAAAATATCGCAATTCAATAGGCCATACAAACAAGTTATTATTGTGTCCATATCAGATTTTTCTGTGAAATATCACATTAGTAAAATAGTGTAATATGATATAAAAATATCTGGACATATTAGTAATTAAAACTAAAATTACTGTTAGATTTCAATTTATTACTAATTTTATATTTACATAATAACTCCAATAAATGGGAAATATGGATTCAAATTCATATGGCAAAGATTTTACGTGAAATTTTCTAATTTGAATAAATTAAAAGGAAGTTAACTCAGTGCTAAAAGCCATTAAATCTAAATTTAGTATAAAAAAATCGTTAAAATGTATGCATGATTTGAATCCGAACATAGATCAGAAGAAACATCCCAAGAAATATTACTCAGAAATATATCTGAACCTTACATTTGTATTACATAAAAGAAGACATAACTCGTAAATTTTAGGGAGAACTAAAGCTAAATTACAAAATCGTATTTCCTACTCATCCAAATATCAGGTGGCATATACTTGCACAGTTCTCATCAAGAATTTAATGGGCAAGGGAAGAAGCCGTTATTGGAAGTAATGAGCCATGATCTTTGGCATATCCGCTCATTTGGCGTTGTTTCCGGGCCTACACGTCAAGACCCTTTATTGCCTGAATGAAATACGATCATGGGCTCCTAGAAACGAAAGAATTGCATTCCTTCTTATTCTGTAGTATTATTTGTTCCCTCGCTATTCATATTATTGATTCGCATTTTGGACAATGCGAATTTATATGAAAAAGTTTATTATTACGAGACATTGACTTACGCTTATATATATGTGAAAATTATGCTTCGATAAATTCGCACTTGTATGAAAGAGGGAATTCTCTTTACCATCGCTTGAACATAAACTGCTCTTAAGCTCCAGAAAGTTTTTGTATGCTTGGCGATGACAGAAATAATTCCACAGAAAATATTTTTGGTAAGACGCTTTATTTATAATACTCAAGTTTGACGCATATATGCTTTGCAATAACAATTAATAATTTGGAGAAGTGGATTAAAATATTGCGTAAAAGTAAACAAAATAATTTAAAATTCATTAAAGATTACTTATTTGTACTTTCGCTCGAACTAGAAAACAAAGCAGTTGGTTTAAGCAAGACTATTTGAATACTTCAAGAATAGCAGGAATTGACTCAAAGGAATTTTATAATCCCTATTAGTAAATAAATTTGTAGCAATAAAATCTAATCGCTCGTGTTTTCTTTTGAGCTAACGGTCAGCCCAACGATCTGGCAATTCTAAGGCTCTGAGTAAGATACAAGGTAAAAGCGAGGTTCATTTTCATATGAGTTCTTCCTTCCAAACTCGTCAATTGCCGATTAAAAACAGTGGACGAAAATTTATTTCCAAATTAGTGATATTGTTACGGATTTCATATTTATTTAGCTATTTATTTAGAATTGTAATTAAAATTACTTTACATTTCCCGTGCAACGCAGACGATTTTTGAAAAGAAAGCTACATCGGAAAAAAATAAAAGAGTGCGTGCATTTAATGTTTAATAAATAAATATCTTGTAATTACTGTTGCCATCCAGAAAAATCTGGAAAAATCGAGCTTGTTCTACTGATAATTAAAAAGCTTTTAAATGCAGAATTGAAACACCTCATCTTAGTTGTTGCAGTTGTTGATGTAAATAGTTGTAGCCAAAGCTGCATGTAAGTAAAGCGTCGGCACTCCCATACTATAACATGAAGCCAAATTGCAGCGCCAATCCACTGCAGTGGTGGCGATGTAAACTAAATCTCTTCCCCTCCTCCTTTCTCCTGCAGTGACGTCATGGAGGTTGGAAGTAAGATGGAGAGGCGGCAATGAATTTTGACACGATTGGATGTAAATATTTTGCATTTGCGTCGTAATTATATATATAAATGTATATATTTTCTATTTGTACAGTATTTCAGAGTCCTAAGTATACGAAAAGAATACATTTTTAAGCAAAGTTTATTGTTATTAACATTAAAATTATGCATTATTTCTTCTCCACTTACAGAGCTTCTACCTAAAATACTTTCTCAAATATGACATGATTTTTTTAGCTTCTGAGGCATCTTTTAAATGAAAAAAATCTAAGTCAATTTGTAATTAATGCTCAATTCGTTCCATTTCAAATTAGCGCTCTTTTTATTTTAATAGTGAAATACATTAAATAGTACATAACTTTCTCTGAATATTTCTGAAAGGGAATAATAAAAAAAGATTTTTTAAAATATTATTTAAAACTTGTATTTGCGTTATTACAAAATATAGGGGAATAATTCTTTTAATTATCAGATTTTTTTTACCTTTAATTTCAACAATACATATCCTAAAACTCGTATTTATTACTTCCGTAAAACTCTTATTTATTACTTCCTTAAGTACGCATCGTCTCAAGGAAACGTGTAGAAATGTATTCCATCAGATTTCGACGAAATCTTACTCTTGCAATCATTAATCCGCAGTATCGATACGCCATTAGAGAAAATAAAAAAAAAAAATTGGTTCTGAAAAGAGCCTTTTGTAATTAAAAAGTGCAAAATTAATAAGTTATAAATAACACAACCAAAGCACGTTAGAAGCTAACAAGATTTCGGTAGAATCAAACAAACAACCAAATCAAAACAACCAATGACTGAAAAGAAAAGGAGCATGCGCAGTTTTACTGATTGTGCTTCCACATCGCCACTGTTACGAGCGCTGCGGTCGTTACGAAGCGCAATTTCTCCCATTGAAGTGTCGACGCTTTACTTACATACAGCTTTGGTTGTAGCTGTAAAAAGCGAACTGCTGTTTGTTTACTTAATGCTGTTATTAATCGTAGCGATTTCGCTGTGAGATAGAATTATTTTATCTCTTTTTAACTGAGTTTTTGCTAAACGTTTGAGATATTGTGATAGTGTACGAATATCTCTGAAGAAATATTTCAGCATTTTGATTTATTTCTTGTGGAAAGAATAAATTTTTGTTAACTTTTTACGACTTGTGCATTAAACCATAACGAACCCGTGTGCATGCAACAATATAAAAGGAATTATAACCCTTATTGCAGTCTCCTTTATATGCGAACAAGATTGTAAAATATGTTACGTGTTTAATTTATGGTATTGTGATGCAGAGGCACAACATTGATCCAATAATTCTCCAGATTTAAATTCGACTCAGCCCAAATGCACAGTCAATTTTCATATTTTCAATCCTGTTTTGTCAGGGCAAAATAGTTGCGTATGAGGTATTTTATTCTCTTGAAAACTTTGCATCTCAAAATAAAAATGAGAAAAAGATACTGCAGTTTTAGCACTGAATTTTTTTTTTGTAAATAGTATTTAACTAATTATTAAATATAAAGTTAAAGTTATAAATATCGCTAGCAACGTATCAAACAATAACGCTGTTGTAAGCAAAGCTGTATGTAAGTAAAGCGTCGGCACTTCCATACTATAACATGACGCCAAATTGCAGCGCCAATCCACTGCAGTGGTGGCGATGTAAACTAAATCTCTTCCCCTCCTCCTTACCCCTGCAGTGACGTCATGGAGGTTGGAAGTAAGATGGCGAGGCCGTAATGAGTTTTGACACGATTGGATGTAAATATTTTGCAATTGCGTCGTAATTATATATATAAATGTATATATTTTCTATGTGTACAGTATTTCAGAGTCCTAAGTGTACGAAAAGAATACATTTTTAAGCAAAGTTTATTGTTATTAACATTAAAATTATGCATTATTTCTTCTCCACTTACAGAGCTCCAACCTAAAATACTTTCTCAAATATGACATGATTTTTTTAGCTTCTGAGGCATCTTTTAAATGAAAAAAATCTAAGTCAATTTGTAATTAATGCTCAATTCGGTCCACTTCAAATTAGCGCTCTTTTTATTTTAATAGTGAAATACATTAAATAGTACATAACTTTCTCTGAATATTTCTGAAAGGGAATAAAAAAAAGATTTTTTAAAATATTATTTAAAACTTGTACCTGCGTTATTATAAAATATAGGGGAATAATTCTTTTAATTATCAGATTTTTTTACCTTTAATTTCAACAATACATATCCTAAAACTGTTCTTTATTGCTTCCTTAAGTACGCATCGTCTCAAGGAAACGTGTAGAAATGTATTCCATCAGATTTCGACGAAATCTTACTCCTTACTTGCAATCCTTAATCCGCAGTATCGATACGCCATTAGAGAAAATTTAAAAAAAAATTGGTTCTGAAAAGAGCCTTTTGTAATTAAAAAGTACAAAATTAATAAGTTATAAATAACACAACCAAAGCACGTTAGAAGTTAACAAGATTTGGGTAAAATCAAACAAACAACCAAATCAAAACAACCAATGACTGAAAAGAAAAGGAGCATGCTCAGTTTTACTGATTGTGTTTCCACATCGCCACCGCTACGAGCGCTGCGGTCGTTAGGAAGCGCACTTTCTCCCATTGAAGTGCCGATGCTTTACTTACATACAGCTTTGGTTGTAAGTAATGTTGTACCAAACATTCAAGTAAAACTGAAAACAAGTAATGTTCTATGAAACATTTATCAATAAGATACGTTTTGATTCATATTATTTACATAATTTCAATGCACTTAAATCTATGAGAAATTAATTATTTTTCAAAACTTTAGAAGTGCCTTTAGTTACCACTGAAAATTACAAAAATTTCAGACTATAAAAATATTATGAATTTATACGGCGAAAATGTGATGGAAACTGTCACGTAAATTTGCACTTTAATCCAGGAACTCTTCATCAGGAGAAAAAGTTCCTCCTGGGAGGGAATTTCAGAATTTCGGGGAGGGGAGAGGAATGGGCTTAGCATATATTTACCTGTTAAATATTTAGTTTCATTTATTGGGTATTTTCTCCCCCTTTCTGCATGCCTTTTTGGTGTAACGAGGCATTCTCGGCGCGTATTCGAAAGTTCAGGTTCGAGTTCAGGAATGGCATTGCTAAATTTTTACGTCTTCTACTTCAAAAATATTAATGACTCTACAGTGGCGCCCGAACTAAAAGATAATGGATGCTGATAATTCATCAACAGGATTTCGCAATTGGATTCTGCTCCCTATTTTCACTTTCAAAGGAACAGTATATGAGGTATTTTCTCCTTCTTTTCTGCATGCTTTCATGGCGTAACGGAACTCCAAGTTCGAGTTCCAGCGAGGGCATTGCAGATTTTTCCAGTCTCTTGGTTCAAAATAACCTAATCACTCTACATAGTTTATGAATATTAAAACTACTTTTATTAAAGTTTTGGCATTAATCAAACTTTTCTGTACTTTTTTTTTGCTTAGTTTATAAAATATATTAAATGTAATCTATTAATGTAATCATGAAATTTAAATAAATACACCTATATTTTTCAAGTTTTCAATGGGAAGGGAGGATGACCTAGGTGCATGGGGCAAAAATGTTGATTATCAACGATTTAAACAAATCATTCCATGTTAGTTGAGGTATTCAAAGCACATGTAAACTTATATTTCAACTGTGAAATGTCCTTTATTAATTATTACAGCTATATGTTTTTAAAAAAAGGAACTGCTATTTTAGAACGAAACTGATGTTAATCGTTATCACTTATTATTAAAAGAATTGCATGTACTGCTGTTTCTGTATTACATTTTATTTCCTATAAGAATCAAATTAAATTATAATAAAATACATTTTTCACTAGAAGTATGACATTAGCGTGGATTAAACTGGGAAGTCTGAATAGCTGTATCATTGGATAAATTATTTTGCTTTTGCAGGTGTGAAACTTAAATTTAATATTAATAATTTTATTTAATAATTTCAATTTAGTTATTATAATGTAAACGACAACCTCGAAAAAACAATTATCTCTATTAATTAGCACATGATTACTACAACAGCCCGAAAATCATTTTAAAATACTATATACATCTTTAATTTTAATGAGTGCAGAAAATTAATTTGAGTGCATTTGAGCCGTAAAATCTGTTAACAGAACCAAAACTATGGAAGAAGTTATTAACTTCCATACTGTTGATAACTTTATTTTAGTAATTTCTTAGAAAGGGCGACTGAAGTGTTCCATTTCAAATAACTCAGTAATAATTTTCATATTCATAAATATTTATGAAAAACAGATAGGTAGGTTTGAATTAAAAGTTTTTTTGAGCAGATTATGCTGGATGTCAATGTTATTTTTTCTGTATACTGAAATTACCACTTTTATTAAATTATTAAATTTACCAAGTTGCAATGTAGTGTTAAATGGCGTATATGTCTCAAATGCACCAGAAAAAAGATACTTTTCCTTTATTCACTTGCCACGAGTTTTGGGAGTACTGTTGTAATAATATGTATGTGGGTATTAAATAATTAATACTTGCATACACGCACACACATACACACATAATATCCAGGTAGTGCTCTCTTTGAGTCTCGGCATATGTTTGCCATCTCTTTCACAGATGCCAAAAAGCGTAGCAGGTGCGTAACGGAAAAATGTCGAAAAGCATGACCAAATTAGTATCTAACTATTCGTATTTTCATAAGTAATTATATAAATTGATAAATAGAATGATTCGTTGTTTAATTCTACAAATATTTATTAACTACTTTAAAACTAATATTATCTGTAAAAGTAAGCCTGCATTATTTTCATTCAGTCATGTTATGCATTTGCAATTTTTCATCTCAGTCTTGCATGTTAATTCGCAAATGCTACCGGATTAAACAGTGTGCAAATCTCGGATATACGTTTGTTTTGAAACTCTGAGTGCAATTAAAATGAAAGACAAATTTCAATAGAAAATCGAAACACCATTTCTCGAAACCTTGAGCGAATTTACGTATTTGAAATAATTATCATTTCTTTAATATTGCAGCAAAAAGAAATATTCGCAAAACCAAATAATATAGGTGAAAACACCTTTTAGATTAATTAGCTAAAGCACTCTTTCGTGTCAAATTTCAATATATCTATTATATTAAGGAATGATTCTAAAATATCCGGCCATATGACCAAACAGAGAGACTGGACATCTAAAATATCATGGAAATGTTTTAATACAGAACTGTACACTTAGACTGGGGTATGTTCATGAACAGCATTCGTTTTTAACATGAGTCAAGGGCAGTCGAAAGCATTTTGACTATATACAAACTGAACAGAACATGGTAAGCTTATTGGAACTACATTCAAGTGTCGATAACTAGACGTACATTGCAAAAAAAATACTCGGAAAGATATTTTGTAGATGGGTGCTGTACTATGATTCTAAACTAATAAGTGTACTGTATAAACATAAAACTAACTACTTTATTTACAGTAACTAACTGTACTATTACATGCTCTGGCATGTTGTTTAGCCGAATCTAGCTGGCCAAGGGAGAGTTTCTCTCTATATCCAATAGGTGGCGCTGTATTCTTACTTAACAAGTGCCATACGTACAAGCATTTCAGCCGAATAGTTAGAATGCACAACCTACTAAGACACTGTGTTTCAAGCCAGTTCCAAACATTAATAATGAATCTTTCCTTGTAGACACGTGTTGCCATGCTTCGTGGATTATTATGAGATTGAAAGTGAGTAGACATGTGCACTCATGCTCCATGGATTGTTATGAGGTCGATGGTGAGAATTAGGAATGTTGATCGTACTCTAACTGGCAGACGTAGTCTCATCAGCGATGCACGAAAGAATGCCAGAATTTACTGCACTCTATTGTAAGATATGAGACTGCAAAATTAACATCATATCGTCTAGTCCCATCATATCGTCTAGTATCGAGCCCTAAAGGGCTCAGATTCTGTGCAAATGATATCAATGGTTTTCTTTTCTTCTTCATATAAAATCCTCCAGATGGCTGTCTAGCTCCCCTCCAACGTAAGCCCAACAGCTCTTGTGTTTGGTTGGTTACTGAATTATTCTAAACAGTTTCTGGATCAAACAAAGATAGCAAGATCGTCCTCAAATGTACATTTACAACTTCTACCTTTGGCAAGAGCTCGGCAATACATTCCGCTCGCCCCATCACGCCTGCAGTCGTAGAACAATCCATTCTCTGACCTTACCCTGTTAATATGCTTCAATGTTTTACGATTCAGTTTCTGGCTACTAAGGAGTTGCGCTCTATACAAACTCTGAACAGCTGTTCCATTTCATGCTGCAGCCCCATAGTTAAGATTTATGTTGGCGATTTCTATGCTCATGCCGCAATGCATATCAGTAGAAATCGGTATAATGTACGACGATTTATGCCAGCTGGCATTTTATACCTACCGTTTTTAGCCATCGCATTCTCCCACCTATACACGTCATTTCCACACACGCTGTCTATCACAAACTCAGCTTACTCCGGCCTCCGGTCTTGACATGATTTTTGCCAGATATTTTGGGAAGACTCTGCACTGTTGTAAATTTTATCTGTAAGTAATAAATACTCTTTAATACACAAGTACGAGTATTTATCCAATAATTATGCGTTACAAATTAAATATTAAAAATGTATTTGATGTAATTAATACAAATCCTACTAGACTGAACAATTTTTTTCAAAATATTCTTAAGGAATCAGGCTTTGACTTCGCACCAGAGGGAATTTTTAAAGGTTTTATGCCTTCTCTGAACATCGCAATTTACCAGTTTGTTCTTGGACTCGCTCCTACAAAAGCAGTTTTTTTCAAAAGCATTATAATTAAGTAAATTCAACAGCGAAACCGCAAAATTTTAAAAAAACACCATACCTTTGTGTGTGTTTTTGTATATATATATATGTATATGTATATCTATATCTATCTATATATATATACTGGAAAAGGAAAAAATATGTAATGATTTTAAAGGGTGTTGGTAGGCAAAAATGCTGGTTTAGAATTTTTGCATTTTCAAATTGCTCGTTTTGAAATCGTTGAGTTTCTTAATAATTTTTTTTTAAGTTTTATAAAATATGAAATAGATAACAGAACAAATTCTAAATTTGAATTGTGGTATTCCTGGTGCCCATGTTCGGGAGTAGAATACCACTGGTTTTTCACAGTGAGAGAAACTTGCATATATTCATGCAAATTCTTCATAACTTAATTTCTTTAAATACAGCGCAGGGCCATGATATTTGTTGGCAGGAAATTAAAAGGGGTACTCCGTTTACAGCGATTCAACGCAAAACACCATTTTTAGATAAATACCCCTTTCGCGACTAGCGTTAATAACTGAAAATCTAAAATAAAATGGACTCCTTACAAATGAAATTTAAAATACTGAAAGCATTTTAAAATGATTTGAGAACTAAAGAAATTCCTTATTGCAATTTATAACATTCCTTTTACTCACACTAAAACATCATTTCTCAAAATTTTCAATTCTATACATGGAAATTCTTAACCGTAGAAAAATGAATAAGGAATTATAGTTATAGAAATATATTCATTTGTATTTTGCTTACTGATAGATACTTATAAATGTTATTAGCCCAAAGGAGCGTTAGCTAGGAAAGGCTATTAATTTCGTTTTGGCAATTCGCGTCGATTCCCTGTAAATGTCCGAATCACTTTTCAAACTGTTGCCACCAAACATTATCACCCTGTGTTATATTTCAAGAAATTAAATAATGAAGAATATGTATAAATATATGTATGTTTCGCGATTGTGATAAAACAAGGGTACGTAGAGCCATCAAAATTTAAATAACGTAATCCTCCTCCGAATATGGGCATCTGGAAGCCCAAATTTAGAATTTGGAATCTGTTTTATTATCGATTTCATATTTTGGGACACTTTAACGATTATTTGAATAAGAAACTCAAAGATTTCAAAGGGAGCAATGGCAACACTTCACGAAAAAAAAATTATCTCTAGAGCGCGAGACTGTGTATCGGAAATTCTAAAGATAGGCTCAGCTTAAAATTGATTTTGCGATTTTGCTATTGAACTGAATTTTACGGTTTTAGTGAGTGTGGAGAATATGATATTTAATAAATAAAGGTAACACAGAAAATGTTTAAAAAATAATTGGGCATAATATAAAATCTGAATACTTTCAGATTTATTTTGGTCATTTTTTTTTAAATTTTTATTTCGAAATAAACTATAAGGTAATATGTTATGAAAACTGAGTTACATTGCTGAGCAGGACAACCAATATTTCTTTAAGAGTTCATTTATACACTCACGTTTGTGAAAATTACAACACCATGAAGGACTTACGCGAGTGAGCTGAAATTTTCAGGAAATGCAAAGTAGCGCATGATATGCAAATGATTAGAATTGCAAATCCGTAGCGCATGCGTATGTTGAGCAGCGCCCTCTGAACGGCTGATGGATCCGAATAAATAGACGGCTGTAGCGAGGCGTGTATGGTTATCGGTGGTTATCTGCTAGTGGTAAACGTTAACTCAATCTGTACTTATGCCTCGTCGACGAAAGAGAGCGAGATTTGAACAACTTACAGAGTTTGAACGAGGGAGAATCATCGGCCTTCGTGAAGCTGGATTGTCGTATCGTGCAGTAGCCTCTCGTGTGCAGCGTAACAGCAGCACAGTGATGCGCGTTTGGAAGCAGTGGACGGACGAGTGTCGGACAACTCGGAAATCCGGGAGTGGACCCCGAAATGTGACGTCAGCTCGCGATGATAGACACCTGGTCCGCATGGCGCGGACGGACCGTACAGCTTCCTCTAGACAATTGGCAGCACTGTGGTCAATAGCTACAGGTGTTTCATTGTGTGCTTCATCAATTCGTAGACGTCTGCTGCAGTGTGGACTGCGCGCACGGACTCCTTTATACAGGATCCCCCTAACGCACGACCATCGCCGCCTGCGGCTACAATGGGCCAATCAGCATAGAGACTGGCGTGCTGATTGGCAGCATGTCGTGTTTTCTGACGAATCCCGCTTTAATTTGTGGTACCATGATGGCCGCATTCGTGTCAGACGCTATGCCGGTGAACGCCACCTTCCGGAGTGCATTATCGAACGCCACAGTGGACGAACACCCGGAGTTATGGTCTGGGGCGCCATAGCATATCATAGACGATCTCAATTGCTACGAATTGTGGGCAATCTGAACAGCAACCGGTATATCCGTGAAGTTCTACAGCCCGAAGCTGTTCCCTTCCTTCAAAGCTTGCCAGGCGCTGTATTTCAACAGGACAATGCCCGCCCTCATACTGCTCGGATTGTTAAATCCTTCTTTGCAGCGCAGCAGGTACAGCTTCTTCCTTGGCCTGCGTGTTTCCCGGATATGTCGCCAATTGAACATGTGTGGGATGTCATTGGTCGGCGTCTTGCTCGTGATCCTCGTCCTGTTGCGTCTGCAGACGAACTTTGGGTACGCGTACAAACGATATGGAATGCTCTTCCTCAGTCAGACATTCAAACTTTGTTTGACTCCATGCCACGTCGTGTAGCAGCACTTATTGCGGCGCGTGGTGGCCACACAAAATACTGATTCTGATCTCTTGTTCTTGTTTGTTTGCTTTGAACATTTAATCATTTATTTGTACCACTACCACTCAACTATGTATTAAATTGCATTCAATTATGACGATTCCTTCTTGGTGTTGCAATTTTCACAAACGTGAATGTATAAATACTGGTCAAAATTTGTAAATAAAACTATGCAATGAATTCAAACAAAAGCAATACAAATATTTAATCTCTTTGAATTGCTTTAGTTTAAGACGGATTATGCATAATTAGAAACAACAATACCATTAATCGTTTTTAGTACGCAAGTATTAAAAGCGCTTAGACAAAAGATTGCTAAGTACTATTAAGATGATCCAAAAAATGCTGAATCACGGTTGCCAAACGGCATTTATAGAATTTTTGGTCGCTGTCGCTTTAATTTGTTATCGCGGAAGAATTTAATTATGTGGCATATATGAGTCGAGAAAATTCCTTTATGCGAAAAACAGTGTAACTACACTTAAGCGAAGTGCAAGAATGTTTTCTGGCTATAGAGAGATCATTATGTAGCTTATTGAGGAATTTTTTGAAAACTGCTTCAGGAAGATTTTGGAGTAAAGGGAAAGGAATATATTATCTTATTTGTTCGCGTGAATTATTTCACATTTGACACGGTATTTTATATAATACAAACACGGTTGTCAACCTTCAGCTGAGTGTTATGTGTATTGGTGTATTCTTTCTACACGCTGGTTATAATTCATTCGAAACAAAACAGAGAGAAAGAGTAAAATTTAAAAGAAAAATTCGATGCAGACACGACATGATTCATTTGTACCCAATTTTTTTATATAATTAATTATACGTATTTTTTGCTGCATTTCATTTAAACTTACTTCTTCGAATTTCATTAGAGGTAGATTTCTCATTCAATTTATTCAGTTCGCACTTCGCGGCAAAGCAAAAATGCATAAACACTTTAAACAACTTCATTAAAAATTTTTAATCGCAGAAAAACATAAAGAACCAAATACAGTTAAAGGAGTTAAAAAAACAGTTTTTAGAATTAAAATTATTGTGTCTGCACAAAAGCAAACAATTCGGCCAGAGGGCAAGAAGGAATATTTTTTTAACAAAACTGAAGGTTACTTTTAGTCCCACTCGGCAAAAAGACACTGAAGGTGCAGAAACTGACTTATTCACTAATCTGGTAAGTATCAAATATAAACAAATATGGCTGCTGTGGTAAAAAAATTAAGCTTAGCCGTACGACGAAACCTTTTAAATTCTTGATAATTCTACAATTATTGCATGCAGGTTAACTAAAGCCATGAAAAGCTTAACCGGAAGATATGAGCAACGTAATTCAATCATTCACACAGCAAAAAATGCGCAATTGTCCAACATATAAGAATAAAATAAGCTGAGCTCATCGAGCTGAGTTACAGACTGGATACACACACACACACACACACACACATATATATATATATATATATATACTTTTAGTGTGGCCGATTGCAACCAAAACGAGAGGTCTATATATAAAATTTCCACGTTTTGAGGCTACTCGTTTATAAGTTATGCCAGATACATAAATATATACATACATACATACATATATATCTACGTACGTACAGACGTCACAAAAGATTTCTTCTGAGTCCAGTTAAATCAATTTTATAAGTTGTTTAGGGAAAAGAATCCTTTGTTCTGTCGTCACGTACAGATTTCACCTAAAACAATACTTCAACTTTCATTCGCTGGCCTCAAAATTGGATAATTTTTTTGAAATATGATGTCCAAAATGTTTCGTGATTACAGTACTTCCTTTACGTCGTAGAAGGAAGCAAAAATGAAAACGTAATCGCTTCAGTAATGAAATGATTACTATTAAATGCATTTAATATAATTGATTTAACTCTGAGAGTTATAGACTGTTACAAATGGGATATGAATTAGAATACTATTTTCTGTTTATTCTACATGCTTTGTACGTTAAAGTTAAAAAGAATATCTGGTTAGATTTCTGAAACCATGCTACATTTAATATAAGTGGTTAATATTTCAAAGCTGTTACCTTTTCACATCATTTGGTCAAAGTTTAGGATTTCGACAAAGTTTAGACAGATCGAAAGAAATGAAACTTCCCTCGAAACCCTAAGTGTCCGAGGAATCACATAGATCGATCTCACAAAGCATTAGAAAGGAAATCACGTATTGTGAAAACATTCAGATAGCATAAAATGCTTTGCGAATTATTTAAATGTATCAAATATAAGCTATCTCTCCGACAATCAAAATCTGAACAACAAATACGTGATTCAGTTGGCAGAAGAAACTGGAGCTATTTCTAAATTATTTTAGACTTGCTGCATACTTCGAAATCCATTTGTACTTGCTGGAGCTAATAAAAGATACAAGTCTGCGAAGAATGACAGGGGTTTTAAAGTATCTTTCAAGAAATTAAAGAATTTGGACATTGATATTTAATAATAATATGCCTTTGTTCAGGTTGATATTTGTTGTTGCTGTTGTTATGTTATCCATGTATATTGGGCAAAAAATGGGACAGTTCTACATCCACCGTTCTATTGGGCGATTGACGGATTTAAATTGCATTTTTCGTGTCTCGGAAGAGCGACTTAGGATGATATGTATTAGATTTATATATATAGCATTGTTCTATTTAGGTATTTTGACACAAAATCGGACTTTTCTGAAATAACATGGCAATGTTTTTCCATATACCGATTATACGACTCAAGTTATGTCTAACTATGAAGTTTTGTAAAATTTGGTGCGAAACTGATGGAGAAATTTAAAAATCCATCTTGGTGCAATTTTTCTAGTTTGCGCCATGAATTATTCATTTGGGAAAGCTCTTAACTTATAGAAATATATTTTCCTCTCTTTGTTTTTACTGCAAAAGAGAGGAAAAAGTTATGCTCACTATTTTCAGATAATTTCAACGAAGTGCGTAAACCACATTTGGCATTATTATTGCGTGTAACGAATATGTCAAATTTCAAGATATACCAATATGTAAACTCACGTATTATTTTAGGAAGTTTTAAACAAAAAACTCAAATTTTTTGTGTGCCTAGAAATATATTTACTTAAAGACGACTTTAAAAATTTTATAGGTACAAAAACGTATACAGAAACGTCTTCGAAAAATTCACAAAAATTATTTTACGATACAAATTTAAAAAATAAATCATAAAAAATGTGTGACTTATATTCGGATTAAGTCCAAATTTCAAATTCTGGAAGAAAGAATCAAGGAAGTTTAAAAAAAAAGAGATAGCAATAAATATATATCAAATTCAATTAACATTGAAGTGTTGAAATGTTGAGAGGTAAGTTTTTAAAAACTTTTCGTGCGGTTTTAGAAAACTTCGTATTTCGGCATAATTTGAGCCGTAGAATCGAAATGTGGAAAACAATTGGCAATTCTTTTCAGAAAAGTCTGATTTTGCGTGAAAATACCTGTATCAGAATAATGCTATGTATAAATCCAGTACCTATCTTAAGTCGCGTTTTCCAGACGTTAAAAAAGCAAGTAATTTTCAGTTAACGTTTAATTTAATTATCAAACTGAGCTGTGTACAATTACTGATTCTTGCTCAATGCTTTTCTTTCAGTTATAAAACATGAAAATAAGTATTGTCTTAAAGTGCTATGAACTTAAGCACAAATACAAATAGATATTTGAATGGTTGAACTCCTAATGCGCAATACACTGCAAGCAAAGAAAGTAGAACTGGTTTCTCTTTTTGCGTTCTTTCACCTAATTGAACGTTTTCTCTTCAAGCATTTTCCAGGAATGTCTTTTAAGATCTAACCTTCTTTGCTATCATACAGTTAATGTTACAAGGAAACCTAGTGACTTATCGCACAGGCGTAAATAACATCAGCACAGAAGAAGGATGAAAAGAAACCTTTATTATTCATCAAACTCTTAACACGAACGCAGGTACTTCCTGCTCAAAACATCGACAACTTGTGGTGGAAACGTAAGTATACACTGGTGTGCAAAAATTAAGGACGAAGTCGAAAAATTAGCATATCAGCTGAACGAAGAGGCAGAGCGGACAGAAAGACCAATCAGGAGATTAAGTAAGGTGATGTACGGTAGCACATGCGCAGATATGCAGGTAGACGTAATGGGGAGTGCCTGAGTAGTATAAAGCATGTTGTCGGTGTAAGATCAGTATTTCTGGCAAAGAGATTGCACGCCGTATAGCAGTTAAAATCACACCGAGTTGCTGCCTCAGCGAGAAATGGCGAATAATCAATCTGTTAGACGACATCTGGATGCTTTTACCCGAGGTCGAATCATTGGGAAGTTGGAGGAAGGCCGCAGTGTGACAAGTGTGGCTGCAGAGTTCGGAATTGCTCACAGCATCGTTTCACGACTTTGGAGACAATTTCAAACTACAGGAACAGCTATCCGGGGGTTTAGTAGTGGTCGTCCACGAGGAACCACACCCGCAGATGACCGGTATATTGCCTTACAGGCCAGAAGAAACAGGCGGCAGACAGCGGGAGAAATCGCTAGACACACGACACAGGCGACTGGACGACCGATATCGCGTTTTACCGTGGCCAGAAGACTGCACGGTGGTGGTCTGTTTGCACGACGCCCTGTACGGTGTGTACCTCTAACGCCTGCCCATCGGAGAAGGCGTTCTCTGTGGTGCCGGGAACACCGGAATTGGAGAGACAATGAATGGGGACGAGTACTCTTTACAGATGAGAGCAGATTTAGTCTGAGTTGCGATTCTAGACACATACACATCTGGACAGAGCGGGGAACACGCAATAACCCCTTCAACATCATCAAAAGAGACTGTTTTGGAGGTCTCGGTGTTCTCGTTCGAGCAGACATAATGCTTGGTAGCCGGACCGACCTTCATATCTCCCAAGGAGGTTCGTCACCTGGGACTGCTATTGTAACGAGGTTCTTCTTCCTTACATGAGTCTTTTCACAAGGGCTGTGGGTCCTCAGTTCCTCTTCATGGACGACAACGCGCCACCTCATTGCACAGTTACTGTCGAAGAGCTGTTGGAGAGTGAAGATATTGAACACATGGATTGGTCGGCAAGGTCTCTGGATCTAAAACCCGTCAAGCATGTACGGAACTTACTAGGGAGACCCGTGGCAGCACGTAACGTATCGCCAGTAACGATTCCGAAACTGCGATTGGTTGTACAAGAGGAACGAGCAGCAGTGTCTCAACAGCTCATTAACAAACACATAAGCATGCACATAGCATGCACAAATGATGTGAAACCTGCCTAGCAGTCAGGGGAGATCATATCCCCTATTAAAGTCCGGATGTTTCTTGCTGGACACCCATCACAGGGATGTTTCGGCCTTCAGTCGCATTGCGCTCCATGCTACTTTTTCAATAAAGCTTCTTTTCATCCCTCTGATTTCTCTTTAGTAAGTGTTGCCTACATTACTCATGTCCTTACGTATTGGGGATCTTACGGTATTAAATGTGTTGATTTGGAAAGCTTTTGTACAAAGCTATATTGGAAAAACCGTCTCGTCCTTAATTTTTGCACACCAGTGTATTATTTAACAATAAATTCAAAGATAAGTAGTATTGCTGGAGTAACAATTTAGTTTAAGGCTGACTAGGCTGACTCAACAACCTATCTGCAATAGACTTATTAAATGGCCAAAAGGTGGGACAGTAACTCAGCGCAAGAGCAGCAAGGACTCAGTAATTCAGTAACTCGGCGCAAGAGCAGCAAGGACAAACTAGTAACGTGCGCTGGCTAGCGAAATCATGCTCTGAGCAAACTTCAAGTTTCGTCTCTTTTTGTACTCTCTTCCCCTGACTTTAAATTTGCGTACTCATGAGGAGAGACGAGGGAAAAATGAGAGGTTTAGGAAGGATACCAAACTTAAAATAGCTTGTTATGCAAATAAGGCAAACCTTACAATCTAAGCCCATCGTTCCTACTGTCGCTACTAATGCTCACTTGTCACCTCAAGCCCTCGAAAATTCTCGTGGCAAGGAGCGCAAGATTACGCCTGTCGTTGGCAACAGCCTTGAGCTCCTGACAATTGACAGGGCGATTTAGCTCTGTTCCGCTCTTAGTTTTGATGGACAGCAACCCGGGGGGGGCTTGTCCGAGGCTCTCCCACACCTTTCCCCATACCACACAGGACTCTCAGCTCTCCGCATATTTAGAGTGCCCCCATGTCACACGGACATTATACATTTACATTATCTATGCCTTCTCCGGGATTCGAGCCTGGGCCCTTGGGCGCTGCAGTCAGCGACGCTAGCTAGCCACTACACCTGTTGGGCGCCCATTGTTCCTTTATCCTTTATTATTGAGCGCATTCCAAAGCGCATCACTGGAGATAAACCGATATTATATATACACATAAGCAATCATTCCATTGACAACTTGAAGATTGCAATAGCAACAATCTTCCATTAATCACTATATCGTCCAGGGCGATCTGGTTTATTTAGTTGTCAAGACGATGTTTCTTCAAATAACATATATACGATATTGTTTCATTTTTGAGTGTCTCTAGGGTAACATCCCTTATCTCAAGCAGGCCTCTATCTCATATTATGCCATTATTAATCAATCCTGTCCAATCCACCATTTTGATTTTTTAACTCATAAAAGAACAGCGATTTCATTGTGCAATGCATTTTCCACGCTAAATGAATTTCTTTTGCCGAATTAAATTTTTTTTACAAATTGTATGTAAATATTTCTTCTTGATTTTTGCATGATAACCATTGAAACTTTTAATGAATTACTGCGTATCATAATCTAAATCTACAGTTCATTTCTACCTTAATCTAAAATATGGTATAATGTATTACTAAAAGTAAGTATGCATTGGTATACATATTTGCTCTAGTGCGGTTTGCTTTCTATCGTATTTAAAGAATGTTTGTTAAATTTCTTTCACAATACTATTCCTCTTTTAAACAAATATCCATAATATTCTGTAATCCAGCTGCTTCAAGACTAGACAAATCAAGGTTCGATATTTGCTTGGAGATATGTATATTTTATGTGACATGTAGAAATAAGAATATAAAACTAAATAACTGAAAAAGTTAAATACGTAAAGCTCTTTACAAATGAAAGATTGTTTAAAATACAATGAGAACTCAAGAAATTTCCTATTTTACTCATACATTATTGTGAATCTTAAAATTTCATCTAAACACATTTAATTAAAATTTGTTCTAATTAGTTTTGCTAAATCCCTGCTTCTGTAACCATTAGCAGTAGAAAAAAATATTATGCATTCTAGAATTTATACTGGGATGTTATTAGGGATTTATCAACATCACAAACTCTAATTAATCTTTCCAGTATTCTGTACACTTAAACCTGTTTTTGTGCGACATTTTGTGTACGGTATTCGAAAATTTCAGTCCAACTGGAACATAATTATATGATTATATCACAGCAAATAAAATCTATGCAAGACTCTAACTTTGCCATAAATTGGAATATCATTTTCAGCAATCGACGCCAATTCTGAAAGAACTTCAGAATTCCAATAGGAGCTTCAATCTTGTATATCTGGTTACCGAGACGTGTACAAGGGTCTACTGAAACAACAGTTGTCGTAAAACGTGCTCACCAACTACAAGGTAACTGAAAAAAAGTCAACTCTAAACGATTGCGAGGTAGTACCTTCAAGTGATGAAATCGATTTAGAACCAGTTTACTACAAGAAATTTCGCGTATTATGAGACTTTATTATACGTTTTGAAAAGTTTTGTATGTGTAACGTAAGTACATATATAAACAAAATATTTAAAAACATTCGTAGGTGTGTTTTATAAATCAGATTCTAAAATGTTTGGCGAAATTGCAAGTAGCTGCCAAGCCTCGTGTCTTGATTTCGTTTACAAAAGTAATACATAGTTATTTCGTATAATTTTGAGTTGTTTTCTAAGTGAGACTTGTTTATGCGGTCCCTACTTACCGCATAAAAATACTTTTTAATTGTGTTGCGGAAACTATTTTTCATAGCTACTCGTGAAATTTTGTGCGATTTTCTTTTGTGTTCTGTTTTGTGCGGTCTCTATTCACCGCACAAAAATAGGTTTGAATGTATGTTGTTGCGTGCGTGTGAGTTCTAAATGGATCGAGTGCTCACAGAACCGGTGACATCTTCATAAAGTTTATTTTACCAAAAGAAACACTTTACAGTTCAGGAACTTTCCAGAATTTGTGCAATTTTTTCCACTAGTTTGAAGTGCAACTACAGAATAACACAGCTCAATGCAAAAACATGTAAAAGGCTAAGCCAATACGCTCAGCTCTCCGAACTAAGTTTGTCAGGACTGCTGTTCTTCTGGTTGATTTTACAAACATAACTGGAGTCCTGAGTCTGAACAGAGAGCTTACTCAAAACTATGTTGGTACGTATGTAGAAAATAAAACAGAGATAAGGAGGGTTAAATTTACCCTTTGTTCTCACAGCATACAGGTGCTACCGCACTTCGGGATACAAAAACCAATACTTTTGGTATGGAACGTGTAGAAAATAAGAAAATAAACTAACTTAATAAGAACTAAGATGCTTTAGAGACTAGTAACTCGAAGACTGTCCTTTTAATACTACGTATGTAGTGAGCAGGATCCAAAGACTACGATACGTCTTCGAATATCAGCGATTACTAAATTCTGGCCTTAAAGACACACAATGAAAATCACACGCGTGGTAAAGGCCACGAGAAATCTCTCTTTCACTACTTATTGGCTGAAAGCCATGTCTTAAATACTTCTAAAGTTTGGAACCTCATTTGCATACACTAAATCTATTCGCGCTTATTTTGGCCGGAAATGGAAAACAAGAGGCGATAGTAAAGGTTTAAAATAAAATAAACGTTAGTAAAACTTAAAATCCTTACCAGCTCTGAGCTAAAAACGAAGAACAGGATCACGGATCACATATCATCACTTTCATGGTAGCTTCAACTACTATGATTTTTTACTAGTCGCTTTAATTTATTGTCCTAAGACCACTCACTGTAACAATTTGAATTATGGTGCAATCGCACCTTACACGCAGAGGCGGCGCTGTTATTTTGGCAAAGAGTTCAAAGATTCTGAAAGCTTCTAATACTACAAAAGGGTTTATTGTCTTGCATTTACGGTGTAGAAAGATTTTAAAGTAGGTTACCAAATAGAACATTTAAAACACAAATATTTTAAGTAAAATGTTTTCGTAAATACAATGAGAATCATCTAAAAATGTGCGAAGAGGCTGTGTAGTTCCCCCTCTCAAGATTTCATTCCCATTCTTCATCATATCTGTCTTTGAAAACATGCATTTTGAGAATTTGTTTTCGCAATGAAATGTTTGGTATTTGGGAAATGAATAATAAGAGCTTCAAATAGTTAATTGCATCAGGAAGTTTAATAAACTGAGATTAGTTCTAAGAAATAATAACACTGTTTCTTTTTGGAACGAAATTGAATTCATTTCGTGTTCCATATCTTAGCGATCTTACAAAGAAATTTACAAAATTCCATGAAAATGAAAATGATTTCGTCGAAAATGCGTGGGTGTTAGAAAAACTAATGAGAGTAAAACTCGCTTTCAATATATGAAGAACTGTCCTGTGATAACCTTCCAGTTATGCATAGCACAGTTGAATTTAAAACAATTGTTAAAATAGCTTATTTATGCCCCTGCCGCAAACAGATTACGTAACATGTATGCAGTCGAAAGGTTTTCTTATTTGACATTTTGGAGGAGGTGGAGAGTAAAGCAAATTTGAACCTAGCAGTTCTTGATATAGCCTTTGAAGGCTAAAAAAAGTCGCGAAAAATATTTCTGGATATATAATCTATTTAAACATACTAAATTAAATATATCATATAATACTATTTTTAATAGTTATAGCGCAGAGTAATGTTTCTTATGAAATAAGAGGTAATTGTTAACAAAACAGATTATTTTTAGCAAGCATTGCATCCTATAATTTTTATAGTAATTCAAATGTCATTTAATATATAATGTATCAAGGTTTAATGAGTTTATACGTTACTTCTGTAGGTAACGTTTCGCTTAAATAAAACCTCATAAATGACCAAAATTACGTTTTTCAGTTTGTAACAAATTTCAGTAAAACCAAAATTCCTATCCACCTTATCGAACTAGAGAAACAGCGTTTTAATCTAAGACAAATCATAGTCACACCTTTAGAAGAAAGAATTGCATTCATTCTTGGAAAGGATGTGAAAGCTTTCAGTTACCGTATGTACCAGGTATCCAAAAACATTCGGTCCGCCGAAACGAAAAATTAAATTCAAACGGTAAGTGGCTACCTCTTCAGGATGACATCAGATGTTGACGTCCCTGTCTTCTTAAGCAGTCGAAGGCCAGTGCGGGTTCCTCAGCCGGAACCCTACCCCAGTTTAATGAA
Source organism: Stegodyphus mimosarum (assembly GCA_000611955.2). NCBI lineage: Eukaryota > Metazoa > Arthropoda > Arachnida > Araneae > Eresidae > Stegodyphus > Stegodyphus mimosarum. The sequence goes on along the minus strand of KK121366.1, from coordinate 49,203 downwards.
GTTCTTTCATATCCTAGATAGTGTAACTTGTGTGCATAGTAATTATACGAATAAGTTGAAATGACAGCAATAATAAAAACGATAAGCAATAAATACCGTATTGCAAGCAGTGCACAAACAGTGAAAAGTAGTGTGGGACAGTCTGTAGCTGATGAAGAGATGCCAATAAAAGAGGTCAGTTTATGGCCGTAAAGGGGTGCGTGAATGATGTACAGAAGCAGGAGGTCGATGCTGAAATGAACTGGTGTTAGATATACAGCAGGATGGACTTGCTATTCCAGTCAACAATCAGTGAATTCAGAGTTATGAGGCTTCTCGGCGCAATTATAAGGTTTGTCGAAAGCAGTTCTGTAGGACCTACAAACCTGAAGTGAATATGTCAATGTCAAAAGATGTTTTACAGCCGTGCTTAATTTATGAGTTCAAATTGACCAGAAGCTGCTCGAAATATATGCTGCGCTTTAGGAAACGCATAAGTGAGTAACCGCCTACAGCAAAAGTGATTCAGTCGATTTATATCGTGAAATGAGAGCCTTCGGAAAAAGCCTCGAACTTGGCATCGATCCACTATTGACGAAGCCCCGCTGAAGAAGAATAGCAAGCATAATACCATCAAACGTGCAAGGATTTTGCGTAAGAATATGAAGTGTCGGAAGAAATATTTCGATTGAATTTACACAACCTTGGGAAGACATGAAAGCTCAGTAAGTTCCTCACATTCTGGCTGAGGAAACTAGTCTTTGAGACCTCACCATTTGTTCTTCATTGTTAAGACTCCATAAGAAAGTTCCATTTCTTGATTAGATATTGATATGTGACGCGAAATGGGTGTTATGCAGTAACAGCAGACGAAATTATCATTGGTCATCCCCTGTTTTTTGTGGCATTCGTTCCCAAACAAAGCATTCATCAACTGTAGGTAGTGTTCTGTATTAGGTGAGCTAACGATGGTATTGCGAACTTTGAATTGCTAGAGAGTTCCAGAATCATCACATACTAAGTGTTCTCCTCTCAAAAGGTAGCAGATGCGTCGAACGTAACGTCAGAGACAGCCAGCATAGAAAAGCAGTGACCTTTCTTGAAGTCAATGTCAGACTCATACGGCAAACGCAACCAAGGATATGATCAGCGCATTTGGTTGGAAAGTTTTACAACGTCCTGCTTACTGACACTATCCGACTATCACCTGTTTTTGGCCATGGATAACAATAACTATTTGAGTAAACAACAGTTACACAACCGAGATGATATCATGCGGGCCATAGGGTGATTTTTCAGCTCTAGAGACAAGAACTTTTGTTAACGTGGAATTTATAAGCTTATAACTCGTTGAGAAGATGCAACTGAAGCTGAATAAAATTAATTTACCGAATAAAATACATTTACAGAAAACTATTCGGTCGTTACTTCTCATCAAAAATTGCTGCACGAACGATTTTGGGCAGCTGCTAATATATAGACAAAATACAATTCAATTGCTGTATTTAGGAGAAAGAAAGAGTTAGTCATTTCATTCAATAGAAAATTTTAAAATTTGCTTGAAATGAACTGGTGAGGGAATTGAAAACACAAAAATATATTGCTACTTTGTGTTAAGTGGAAATTATTTAAAATAGCGGAAAATTTGTTTTAGCTAAAACATTGTTTTTAAGTTTATTATATCCTCCAACTTCTCCTTTGGCCTACAAACGGCCGAGCGATAAAGTCACATCTTTTTGTTCCAATCTGGCCGGATTCTCAAAGACCTGCATGGACATTTTCGTAGTTTTCCTCGCGTGTAATGCGTATACGAACTAGTTTCTCTTAGAAAGTACTCCACTGAGGAATCTCTCCCCTTTGATGAATAGTCCTCGTGAGCTTTGCTGTATTTAAACAAAGAAAACCAAGCCAATTTCTTTTTCGTCCAGTAGCTTTTTACAGAATAAGAATTAAAGAGTTTATTCCAGGACTCATCCACTTCCATGACCATCAGATTTTAGTGAATGATTTCTAGCATTTTTTAGCATTTAGAGCTGGAAGTCGCGAAATTCTGTTGATTAGATGTTGAAATTACTTTTTGTTCTGTACGCACCGCTTCGATAAAAGTCGTTATGCAAAATTTCGAAACTCCTGGTCGTAAACATTCTCTTCTAAATAGAAAAACTGCTTTAAATAAGGAATATATCAATGTTATGAAATATTAAAATTTAAGAAATACATTTTATAAAATTTGGGAGACCTAGCTGTTTATATGATCTGCCTGTACGTATAATTGTTGATATTTAGTAAACATTTGTACTCATCTTATAAAGGGGAAAAAATGTTTCACTTCAGTACGACACAAGTATACCCCGATATTTCATTTTGAGATAGGAGATCATGTTTTGTGGATTGTCCACACATTGAAGAGCGTGATATTTAAACTTTTATATAGGGAAAAATAAAATATCAATTTACAAAACAGGTTTGATGGTAACTGATTAGGCTATGAGCACGCCGATGCCCACTGTCTTGAAACGTTTGATTTGAAACGCACATTTTTCCGAAATGAAGATTTGGTTTACAGAACCTTAGAGAATTCGTCTTTCAGGGGAAAAAATTAGCATTTCGTCTTTTCTTCTCTTTTCTCTTGGCAAGCTGATAATTCATAACATTATTGGGATAAAGAATGAAGAACGAAAAGTATTTCTAGTTCAACGATTTTCCGTACGACAGATTATGATCCTAAAGTAAAAAAAAAAAAAAAAGACATGTCATTCTTGCTAACGTTTCATTTAAAATTAAAAAAAAAGCTAAGTACATGGATGAAAACCCTTTAAGTATGGCAAATGGATGGCAGTTATCAACTGAAGAACGTAACTAACTAGTAAATCAGAAATGAATACCAGTGATTGACATGAAACGGAAGAAAATAAGAATCGAATTACTCTGATTTAATTCTGAGCCGAGCTCTTAACGAAAGCCAATGGCAAAAATCAAAATTTTCAATATATATATTATAATATATCGGCCAATTTTTGTCTTATGAGAATCATTTTTAACATTCCTTTCCAAAGCTGAAATAAAGAATCCGTTCATACATGCCAGTAAATGGATCTGAGCTCAAAACGTTTAGTTATTATAGCTACGCTTTGATAAATATGAATAAATTATCAATTTGAGTTCTCTAGGTGTATTGGGTAGTCTTTTCCTGGATTGCAAACACCTAAACACTTTATGCATTTGCTACAGCAATACTCATACTCGGTGATTTAGATAAGACAAGAATAACGAGTTATCTCGTAACTGACAAGTTAACAAAGTTTGCTAACTACGAATATTCTCTTAAAGGGCAGCGAATTTATTAAACATTTTTGTATAGTTCGACCGTCTCAAACGCAACCATGGCTGGCATTCTGCCAAAACACATAAACTCGTCCGAAAGGAGGGTTATTGCTGCTACGTGAAAGGTTACGTGAAAGTCTTCTCATCTCCGGAAAGTGATACGCTGGAGGGAAAAAAAGTCCCCATCCTTCCACCCTATTTTGAGAATAATTCGGTCTGAATGGCTCATGCGTGTTAGCGCTCATGGTCGCGGATGAGGCGGTCGACCTATAACGAGTAAATGTTCCTACTAAGTATAAACTATACAGGTAGGGTTTATAAACATTTCATAATTTTTACAACATTGATTTTTTTTTTAATTTGCAAATAGGAAATCATGAATATTTGTGTCATAGTTAGACATATACGTCTACGAGCAAAGGTTGCGAAAATGAAAGTCCCATATTAACGGTGTTGAAACGGCGTATATTAGAACTTATTTAAACTGGTGTGCAAAAATTAAGGACGAGACGGTTTTTTCAATATAACTTTGTACAAAAGCTTTCCAAATCAACACATTTAATACCGTAAGATCCCCAATACGTAAGGACATGAGTAATGTAAGCAACACTTACTAAAAGAGTAATCAGAGGGATAAAAAGAAGCTTTATTGAAAAAGTAGCATGGACTACTAGTTGACTTCAACTAGTAGCAACTTTACTACTAGTAGCATGGAGCACTTGTCACACTGCGGCCTTCCTCCAACTTCCCAATGATTCGACCTCGGGTAAAAGCATCCAGATGTCGTCTAACAGATTGATTATTCGCCATTTCTCGCTGAGGCAGCAACTCGGTGTGATTTTAACGGCGTGCAATCTCAATTATACGGCGTGCAATCTCTTTACCAGAAATACTGATCTTACACCGACAACATGCTTTATACTACTCAGACACTCCCCCTTTACGTCTATCTGCATATCTGCGCATGTGTTGGAGCTTTTAATTCTTAAGAGTTTGTGTATAGGTTTTAAGTTCAATACCAAATGATAAGTCAATATTTGGATAAACAATTCTCAATAACATGAATGTGTAAAGTTTGTGACAACATGATAAACACAATATATACTGTAAAATTAGTGTTCAAATCAATCGTAAATAGTGACCAAGAGCTCCAACAGAATAATTAAATTTATTGCGTTGTGAAATATGTGGACAGGTCCAGTGTTCTAAATTAAAGTGAAAACATTACAAGAAAGTTAAAATTAAATATGGAATTTATTAAGATAATACTGAATTAATACAGAATTTTACATTGATGGCGGTGGAGTGGAAAATTATTGAAATAATCATACCCATCCAAACAGGGAAGTTAACATTGTAGATACCGACAACAACTTCGGCCAACGTCACAGAGCTACTTCAATTTGACGTTCCAAACAGTGAAGTTAACAGAGAGAATACATTGTAGATATGGTTTCTTGCTTTCTATAAGGAGAGAAAAAAGGAAGAGATTAGTTAAGGATAAGTTTGGACATTTCCGTCGCCCTCCATAGTATCCTTCTCTCGTCTATTTCTTCCGACATCTTTGGTTCTCTGATAACGCTGACGCTTTCAGCTCCGTCTCCTTCCGTCAAAAATGGCTGCGTGTCAGTCTTCCGTCAGTCCCCTCGTCGCCAGCTCCCAAGCCTTTTTACTCAAAACGCCAAGACCGCTCGATTGGCGATTGTAGATGGTAGGAAAACCGCCAACAGCCCGGCAACCCCAGGGGAAGAACACACAGGACGGTGCAGCCCAAGGTGGAAAGAGCTCCTGCATTTGGCGAATATCGCTGCTAGCCTCGTCGAGGGGTCCCATTCCAGCATAGGAATAGCCTGCGAGTAAGCAAAACACCCCGTCCCCCCTTAATTTGCTGCAGGGTTAGTAGTGTAGAAACTAGCCTCTCTCGCAGGGTGCAACTTTACTCACGTTGACAGATGTTTCACAGACTATCGTCTAGCGGGCGAAGAAATCGAAAACAAGTCAATAAATCTATTTGGAAGGGCAACGGAATACTTTTGAAAGGATAGGTGTTAATTATTGATTTTACAGCAAATTAACTTCAATACTGATAAGTACTTAAATAAAAATATAATAATTTCATAGATAATTTTCTTGGGTTTATTCCAACACCAAACACGACCACCATAGTAAGGAAATAAAAATTACTTCAGTTAAAATACAATAATCAAGTATGAAAATTTTTATATATTCTCCACAACACCAAAACGACCACCAAAGTCAGAAAATATGGATCCCAAATTTAGCAGAAAAGGGGGCATAATAAAAATTAAAACTTAAATTAAACTTTAAACACCAACTTGTGTAACAACTTTAAAAAGATTGACCTTAAGGATCAACCTATCAAGAGATTAACATTAACAACCAAGGTTAAGAAAAATAATAATTAACTAAACAGAATTTAAATAGTTAACCAACCAAAAGTAAAGAAGAAAAATTAATTACACAAGCAACTTAAAATCAGCGTTAACCAAAACTGTCAAGAGAACAAATTAAATGACTACAATTACTTTTCAACAAGCCAAAGAAACTTAAGTTCAACTACAAAAATTAAAACAAATTAAACTTTAAGTCTGAAGCAAAATAAATTAAATCATTACCTTTAAAACAATTTAAATCACAACTGAAATAAGTAATACATAACACATGTGCTACCGTACATCACCTTACTTAATCTCCTGATTGGTCTTTCTGTCCGCTCTGCCTCTTTGTTCAGCTGATATGCTAATTTTTCGACTTCGTCCTTAATTTTTGCACACCAGTGTACGTCTGTAATACCACAAATATCTGAGAGTAAGCTGTTTAAAATTTTAGTTATATAACAAAACGTAATTGTAATAAACGTTTTAGTTAAGATGTCTGCTAGGTTTTTAAACTGTAATCGATTTTTTATTGAGACGACTAGATGTCTTCAGAAGCCCTTGGAGGTTAATCAAAATGGAATTTTAGCTTTTAATTAGCTTTAAATATAGAAAACTTAAATATGCGAGAGAGGAATCCTTTACCTTACAGATATTAAGAAATCAATTCAAAATATTTCTCAAAAAAAGAATTTTTTAATTAACAAAAAATTGTTTTATTACAGAAAGGTATGTAATATTTTTCTAAACTGTCCAATTTCTAAAATTACAGTATGCTTTTGATTCATTAAATTATCTATTATCATTCGTGGATCATGAAAAATCGATAAATTTTCCCTTGAAGTTTGGGAAATACCAAGAAAAGCAGAAAAGAAATATATAGAAACCTTATATTTCGTTTTTACATTGATAAAATGTTATAGCTCTGCAAGTCATGAAAGTAAAGGAACTCGTGCTGTCATCTTTCATATAATAAGTTTCTGTAAGTTATACTACGTTCTAGTGAATGAGAACTACCAGTACTTGTTTTATATTACCCTCATGCATCAAACCAGCTTGAATTTAAGGAAATGATAAAACTGCTAGCATATTTCTCCAGCTAGCTTAGAAAGAAAATTTTAATATGAATTTGTCAGTGGTGGCTGTGTCCCGTTAGTTTTCAATATTACAAATTTATTGAATGTTACAGAGCAAACACTGATGACAAGAACAGATGAAAAATTTTCTCCTCATTTTATAGGTTGAAGATATAAAATTATATAATACATCCATCCTATACTATAGAAAGAACATAAAATAAATGGTCTTTGGAAATAAATTGCACTATTATGAATGGGAGGAAATGCTCGTGTAAATTTTGGAATTCATTTTTCTTCTGATGCAACGTTAATAGAAAATAGAGTTGAGAATATTTGGCGTAAATTTTCTTAGGATGTAGATCGTAATATTTCATTCAAAATTTATGGTAATTCGTAAAGTGTAATAAGCTAAGCAACTCGGAAATTGTAGCTTGCTTCTATCATCCATTCCCTCATTTTATAGCAGTTTATGCCTTCTCAGCTAATTTTCTGCTATTAGGAAAGCATATTTTTCAACTTAATGCTTTTCGCTGGGGATGGCACTAACCAAACTCAATATTTTCACATGGGAACTACATTTTTCCTTAATGTTTTAACGCTCAAGTAATGAAGAATTTTTATTTAATCTCAATGTTTTTATTATAAAGTTAGTTTTGTGCTACTAAACAACGATTCATGTTTTCTAAATCATAGTTTATTAGGTTAATAGATACGGACTGTCTAAATCTGGCAAATAGTTTGTTCTTAGCAGTTTCTGTGCTTAAATTAAAGAAGGAAACACAGACATTATAACCCACATTATAAAATATTAGTAGTAGTAAAGGAATCAACGAAAGCTAAAGAGATAAAATTATAGTTCTCAACCAAGATATTAATAATGAAATGTTCCAAAGTGTTCATTAAAATATCTGTGTTATACATTATTCGAAGTTTAGTGTAATAAAGAAATGGAATTTTCAGTCTATTAAGACATATCGAATTTAAAATGGAAAAAAAACTCTTTTTTTTTTTTTTTTTGCGTTAGAGAATTATCACATGTAATAAAAACTAACCAAGGGTTTTATATCTGAGGTATGTAATATGGTATTAGAAGCAGCTTTCAGGAATTACATTGAAAGGTACTGTTGTATGATCAGCACCATTAAAACAGATGGCAGTTTATGTAAAGATAATTTTATTGATGCTTGGCTGAATATCAAATAAACCAAATTAAACATGGTTTATTAGAGCTCTTTAGTAACATTCCTCTCTTTTCGCTCGTATGTGATTGTTGCAGTTTTTACAGAGAAATTTCAGAAAAAAATCTAGCAAGAGGACATACTCTTCTTCTCCTTTCAATACCAGATTACTTTGATTCATAATCCTAAAACTGCATGCATTCCATTTGAAACGCATTTGCTTCCTCAGAATGTAAATAAGGCTAAAAAGGCAAAGCGGATTCTTAATGTTTGGAATTTGGTGACAGATATTACTATCCATTCTGTTCTGCTGAGGAATCAGAAGTCAGGTTTAGCACTGCCATTTTTATTTTTGTCAGTAAAAAATCCAAATAAGGATTTATTCATCGCAATAACAAAAGTATACTAGAGTTTAAAAGGACAAAGTTATAAGTTTTGTCTTTTTCAACACCTTCAAGAGCCACAGAACTTCAAGTGACAGTTCGTAGAAATCGAAGTGTTATTTCGGATGCAACTATGGTAACAATAAAGCAGAAAAGCCCAGAACATCCATCCTACATGCAACAAGCAAAAATGTTGAGTTTCTAAAGTCACAATGTAAGGAAATTGCTACTTATGTCATGTGCTTTAATTTCTGAAGTTGTTTCAAAATCAGGCATACACTGAATTTAGTGCAGTTATTTGACACAGCTATTTCTGATAAAATAAAATATTTTGCATTCAAACCATTTCGCAAGACTTCCATTAGACCAATCTAAGAAATTTATATATGGAAAGAAATTTATATATTTATATATTTATAGGTTCTAAAGAATTTATATATTTATTCATGCTCATATTGCTGATGTGTAATGTATAAATATTTATATTGACTTATCTATATATCTGTACTTGTATTGACTCACTGGTCTTATTATACAAGGAGGCGCAAGAGTAACTTCCCCATTTTCAGAGTCAATAAGTCTTTCTGGAATTAATATTTATTGAGTTTCACATTTTATGTTAAATACTTGAGAGCTTCGATATGGAGCGATACACGCTGCAGAAACGTTCAATATTGTAATTGTTTAGTTGGAAAACATAAGACCCATTATTTCTACTCTGAAAGCATTCGACTACATTTTGACGATATTTTAATATCAAATATGCTTCTTCTAACCATATGATGTTGCCGCATGGTGTCAAATTTGAAGAGACATGATCAGTAGGAAATATCAGGAGGGCAGGCAGACCTTGAAGATGTGCTAAAAACAGATCGTAATGTATTATTGCGAAATGGGACATAATTTGTTGGACATTATTTCTCGTAAGTAAAAACTTCAAGAAACACACTTTGTATTACGAGTTTCAAAATATAAATTTGCTTTACTTTTCATACACCTTTTTTTCAAAATTTAAAACCGTGAAAGTACTTTGGCATTCCCCTGTACTTGTATGCGCAAGTTATAACTTTCAGCCAACAAACTAATGAGGGTTTCAAATTGCTCATTCAAATATCTGTCACTACATATTATTCGCAGTTTAGCATTATAAAGAAAGGGATATTCAGCCTTTTAAAACTCACTGGTCTTGACGAAAGTAACCTGTAATAGCAATATCCTACAAATTATTTTCTATCCTTGTTCCTGCCCTTCTCTCAATATTTTCCAATCAAGCTTCTAACGTCAGTGCACTAAGCCCATTTTTTAATTCGAAATAAGAAGTCCAAAATGTTGATAAGCACTTAACGCAGTGAACCAGCTGTTATGTCTATGGCGAAAAGAAAAAAAGAAAAATCACATCCAAATAGTAGAGCTCAAGATCCGTGGCTCGGTGAGAGCATAGTTGTTTTATCATACTCTGTGTCTTCAAGAAATCAAGGTAGTTTGTTCAGTGACGTCAAAACAAAAGATGTGATTGTATGATATTGCATGGGCTTAGAGTTCCTTAGCAGTCGTAATGTATGGGTAGTATAGTAGAAACAATTTCGTATTCTCCTATGCATGCTTTCGTAATTTAAGTATATGTAGTTCCAGCTAGCAAACTGGAAGTTACGTGGTTTGTATAGAGCTGAGGTAACAGCTGCTTCTTATGTACCTTTACCATAAAATTCTTGTAGATTCCTGCAAGTCAGAACCAGATGAACGTCCCCCCAAAAAATTACTTAAAGCCAATAGATATTCATTCAGTCATGAAAGGACATTCATGTCATAAGGCATAATGTATTATTCATGTTGGAAGAAAATACAGACGATCTACAGACTTACATTTAGGATAAAATATATACTGGTATTTATATTATTTTTTGCATAATTGAAACTTATGTTCTTTAAGATGTACCAAAAAGGTAACGTGAATGCATGTACATTAATTTACTCAGATGACGTTTACATGAAGCTGTGATCGCAATATGTGCAATATGAAAACGATCGTGTGGTAAATAAACCTGCTTTCTTGTGGGAAACCAACAAGCACATTGCATATTTTGGACCTTTTGAACAAATGAACCTCCTGGAATCCAATATCAACAACGTCACTGTTCAGGACAGGGAATTCATCAGTTTGTAATTGTATGAAG